>PVKE010016550.1:0-24896 GCA_004027555.1 Craseonycteris thonglongyai | reverse complement strand
CCTCCTCTTCCTCCCTCTCCTCCTCCTCCTCTCCCTCCTCCTCCTCCTCCCCCTGCTTATTCCTCCTCCTCCTCCTCTTCCCCCTCCTCCTCTCCCTCCTCCTCTCCCTTCTCTCCCTCCTACTCCTCCTCCCCCTGCTTATTCCTCCTCCTCCTCCTCTTCCCCCTCCTCCTCCCCACCTCCTCCTCTCCCTCCTCCTCCCTTCCCTCCCACTCTTCCTGCTCTTCCTCTTTCTCCTTCTCCTCTTCCTCTTCCTCCTCCTTTTCTTTGTTGTTCTCCATTAACTCCTGTTCTGCTAGCTTATCACTCTTTGACTTTAATTCTAATTTTCTACCACCACTTTTATCCCTTGGGATTTACAATACATACTCATTTCTTTCTAAAGGACATGATTAGATTCACTTCTGACTCCCTATCTTGACGACTGGGGACATTCTGTTTGTACATCACAGGTCTAGTTCCAAGCACCAAGTTCAAAGACCACGTACCTTTCTGGCCTCTTGCTGAGTTGGAGATTGGGGGACTGAATCCACGGGAGAGATGAGGTTAGAAGGGTTAGAGGGCACTAGAGTGATCAAGGCAGAAGTACCCATGTAGAAGCAAGAGCACCAGGCCCAAGAGCAGGGTGTGAGGCCAGCTTGATCCGGTGCCGGGTGCTGATGGTGTGCACAGGCCTCATCACTAGGAAGAAAGAGAATCCACTCTTTGCCTTTCAAATTTCCCTCATGGGGCCACAAGTAGACTTCAGGAGTGAAAATACAATCACAAAGGTAATTCAGACGTCTGGGTGACAAAATTGGTCACCGAAATAATAAATGATTTTTCAATGGTATATGAGATGAGAGTGAACATTTATCATTTAAAAATGTTATGATTTCATATATTTGAACCAGCATATATTGGTTCAAAATATTCACACCAGCCTATCTTTTCAGAAAATAAGTTAGAGAGATAGAGACAGAGACAACAAGAGAGAGAGAGAGGACGTGAGAATACTCTGACACTACAGATCTGAAACATCCTGAGCTACTCCTACAACTCATTCTACTTACTCATCAAAGTAGAGATAGTTTAAGGACTCTAGTAGGACTTGACATTCATTCATTTGTTGAAGAAGACCTGGAACTAGATGGCTGGTTGGGGACTACCATGAGGTTAATGAACAGGAGGGACAGGAGGAGGACAGAGCTCAAAGACAAGAATGGCTACACCAGCAGCGCACATGTACTGAGCGCTAACTTCATGCCTGGCCCTTCGCTCAGCACTGTGCATGCATTCCCTTATTTATCTGTTCGGAGCCTCTCTGTGCTCCGCAGTTGAGGATTTGGGCTGTTCGTGGGCCCATGAAGGTGGCAGGTAACTACAGCAACTCAACCACAGGGTCATGAAGGAGTGAAGACCTCTTCAATTGTTCGTTTGTTGGGACAAGTGGCAGGACACGCAGGCCCACAGCTGCTGAGGTCATGCATTTGACTCCTTCACTCCTCCGCTTCCCAGTGGCTTTTATGATGTATGATAAATGGGCCTCTTTCAAACTTTGCCTCACGTAGATCTTTAACATCCAGATTCTGTTTACTTTGGCTGGCTGAGGAAGAAGACCAAGAGGGAAAATGCACAATAGAAAAAAAATGGACAAAATTGACTTTCCACATCTGGTTAAAGAAATATTTCTCTCTGATTTTTCCCTCAAAAGGGTGCCTGCCAAATTAACTTGCTATATATTCTCTTCTATAGACCCCAAGTGAAGAAAGGCATGTGGATATGCTGGAGAGAGGCTAGAGAGCAGAGCAAGGGAACAAGAAGACATTTGTTCAGTCTTTTCTCCTGGAAGATTATTTGTAACTTTATCAGAGTTTTTCTTCCCTTTATTCACCTACATTGTCACCTCCTACCTTTGGGTAAAGGATTGGGTACTTTTTGTGCTATGTTTTCTCATTTTATTTGGATATCACTCATCATCAGCAACATGAACATTTTCTGTTTTTGTTTTCTTTAAGATTTATTTTATTGTTTTGAAAGGTGAGAGAGAGTTGGGGTGGGGTGGGGGTGGGGGGCAGTGTAGTCTCCATAGTTGTACATCATTAGTTGTGACATAGTTTCATTCCACACAGGTGGATGTGAAAATATCCACTGTGGGGAAGCCGGGATGGCTCAGTGGGTTAAGCGTTCACTTTGCAGCGCCGGGGACCAGGGATCGAATCCCGGCTCCGGCCTGTTCGGAATCATATGCTGAACTGGGAGCTCCCCCAGTTCAGTTCTCTCTCTGTCTCTGTCTCTGTATCTCTCTCTCTCTCTCTTTATCTCTCACTCTCTCTCTCTCTCACTCTCTCTGTCAAAAGTAAATAAATAAATAAAAATATATTAAATGATAAAAAAGAAAAAAGAAAATATCCACTGAGAATAGGAGGCAGGAACCTTTGAAGCTATGCTATCCCAGCATTCACCAGTTGTGCCACCATTCAGCATATGGGGTTGCATGGGTTGGGGCCGGGAATCAAACCCTGGACCTCCTGATTGAAGGGTAAGCTCTCAACCATTGCGTTATCCTGGCATCCCACACATTTTCTTGTCTGAAGGTTAAAAACTTGACTAACAGGTGAGCCATGTAGCAGATTACTGAGAAAAGGCTTGCCCTTCTAGAGTATACAGCAGGGTGATAAACTCAGCTTTTTCCAGTATAAATTTTAAGCTGGAATTAGGGATTGCATAGTATGAATCATTTTCCTAAGGTTTTCAAATCTTACTGCATATTAGCCTAGCTCCTTCTCTGCTCAACAGTTTAAGTTAGTCTTAGCTCCAGGTCACCTTCATTTTCACTTCTCTCTCCAGCAAGGTTTTGGTTTTTTTTTTCCCCTTTGCCCTCCTGGAATTAAGATGCCTGTCCAGCCCAGACGACATGACTTCTTGAGCCTTGATTGAGAATTTGAACCTGAGACACTCCTCCCCGTCCATAAGAAGCTTCCCCTGAACTTCCTTTCCTTCTTCTTACTTTTATAAATTTAACATGCTGGAAGCAGGAGAAAATAACTAGATTTTGAAGGACACAAATTTGAAACATGGTTCTGCATGCACTAGCTGCATGAGTTTTAAAAAGTCACTTCACCCATCTGAACAAATTGCTTCTCTGATAAATGACGGTGTTGGCCTGAGTGGATGATATTTAAGATACCCTCCAGCTGTATAGCATCTTAGGATAAGTGCAACTGGTCTTTAAATTGTACTATTTAAGTAGCTTCACATAAAGATTATACAATTAATACTATTAGAGACATGAGGCATCTTCAAATGTATTTTGGCTTGAGCAGGGTATGCATAGACATAAACATCGATAATTTAGAAGCCTTCTTTGATAAAACCCAGGATAAAACACAGCACATTTTTTTTTCTTTTCTTTTTAATATATAACTTGGCATGTTATAAAAGATTTGGAAAAATAAGGAGAAGTTATGCCTTCTCTCCTTCACACTGTACAGGTCAGACCTTATATAACCTGGCCTATGACAGGGGCATTATTTCTGCCCCCAGTACCCACTGCACCTTGAATTCTCTTCCATCTTTCTGTTCTCAGTCTTCCCACAACAGATGTTTTGTTGGTGTTTTTATGTTAGAAGCAGAGAGAAAGAATAGGACCTTTGTGAGAGCTGAGAGGAACAATAGTGTGGGCCGATTGATGGTCCGCCCAAGAGCCAGTTAAGCCAATACTAGGGTCCCCATCTGATGGATGGGCTCACTGTGTTAGCTGCTCACCCCACAGCTGATGCTCAGACACAGGTCTCGCTGGGGTCACAGGCCATCATTCTGCCCAAGAGAACTTTGCCCTGGCTGAGGGAATGCTGCCAAGCTTGTCTCAGCAAGGAGACTCACTATCACAGCTTTTTATTGGTCTGGTAACCAGTGTTGACACTGTTATTTTTCAGGAGGTAGTATTGTTTTCTGGACAGCATCTGTGTGACAGTGGGCATGGCAGCCATGGCAGTAGCATACATGTAACAAGTCACAGCAGGCTCTTCGAGCCTAGTGAAGGTAGATGTGGTTACGGTGGCAAGATCTGGGGCGTGGGCCCAAACGAGCTGTCACTGGCCATAACTATCCCCTGCCCCCTGCACTTCCCTTTCCATTCTGTTTTAGAGCTTTGTTTCAGATGAGTTGCCTGTGGCAGTGGGCTGGGAAGATGACTCTGAAGGGCCTTCAGCCCACACAGGGACATGTGTGACAAATTATCCTGACAGGGCTGCCACTACAATATTAGCAGCTCGTTAGAAGAGATGGGTGAAACTCATCTGGGCTTTGATCAATTTTCTGCTAGCATTTCAGGGCTTTAAAAGAATCCTGTCTTCTACACCCCTTCTCTCCTCACCACTAATTTCTCCTAATTTTCTGTTGTTTAAACCACACTTGGCAGGACTTCCCAAGGGTTCACAGAATCTTGTCACAAACTGAACAAATCTCACAAGAGCATATGCCCAGCTTTAGGAAGAAAAAAGGGAACACAACCAGTACATTAATACTTTCACATTAGTACTTGAAGAAACAAAGAAACAAAGCTTGGATGATATAATCTCAAAGGTTCCAGCCAACTCTCACATTTCATGATTCTAGGAGGAGAGTTGGAAGACAGGGTGAGGAGAGGGAAGGCCTGTGCTCACAGTCTTTCCTCTTCCTGGGGAATCTTAGAGCTAGAAATGCTCACAGAGAATGACCAGGCCAGCCAAGTTGCTGATGAAATCCCAAATAAGGAGACACAGAAGAGAGAAAGATCTGGAACGCCTGATTTCTGATCAGGTGTTCTTTTCACTTGACTGTATCATCACAAGAGAGAAAATAATCAAAAGAGAATATGTTAGTTAGGATTCTCCAGAGAAACAGAACAAATAGGAGCTGTGTGTGTGTGTGTGTGTGTGTGTGTGTGTGTGTGTGTGTGCGTGTGCATACGCATGCACGTGCTTGCATGCAGGGATTTCTTTGAAGATACTGGTTCGTGTGATTGGGAGGATTGGTGAGTCACAAATCACAGAGCAAACTAATAGGTTAGAAACTCAGATAGGAGTTGGTGCTGCAAGCTTGAGGCAGAATTTCTTTTTCAGGAAACCTCAGTATTTGCCCCTTTGGGCTTCAACAGCTTGGACGAGGTCCACCAATGTTATTGAGGGTGCCCTCCTTTACTTTTGTAGATATTCATTATATCTGTAAAATCTTCACAGCAGCACATGGGCTAGTGTTGGTTAAATGCCTGGGTACTGTACCCTAGCCAAATTGGCGAATAAAATAAACCATGGAGGGATGCTGGGATAGCTCCATGGTTGAACATTTGCCTTGCAGTCGTGATGTTCAGGGTTCAATTCCTTGTAAAAGCCATATGCTGAATTGCGGTGCAGCTGGTAACCACGGGGATGACGTGGTGAGGGTTCTCACCTCTCATGTGAGAAACTCCTGGTTCGGTTCCCATCCCATGTAGCCCCACATCCACCTGTGTGGAACGAAACCATGTCACAACTAATGACGTACAACTATGGAGACTGCTCTGAGTCCTCCCCGCTTCTGTCTCTCTCTCTCACCCTCTCTTAGACAATACAATAAATCTTTTAAAAAAATTATCATCGTAGCACTCAAACAAGTGCCTACCTCACATACTATGCCGTGTATAATAAGAGCAAACACATACATAGGGCTTACCATGTGCCAGACATTATTTTGAAAATGTTTAATTAGATAGTTGATTTTTATTATCTGTGGATTCTGGATATGCCAATTCACCTCCTCACTAAAAATTACTTGTCACCCCAAATCAGTGCTCACGGTACTGTCTTGGTCATTCATGGACATAGATGAGAGGTTTGAGTTGCCAGATGTGCACATTTCCAGCGGAGGTAGAAGGAAGTGATGCTTCGCCTTTTCAGTTCAGCTCTCATATGTAAACAAGTGTCCTTTGACTGTCTATTTAGTGCCAGGTTTTTTACATTTTTGTGCTTTTGGTTTGTAGTTTTGCTGTCCCCAATGGCCCCAAGCATAGTGCTAAACTGCTGTCTAGCGTCCTATACACAAGAAGGCTGTGCTATGCTTTCCGGAGAAAATACGTGTCAGATGAACTTCATTCAGGCATGAGTTGTATTGCTGTTGGCAGGGAGTTCAATGTTAATGAGTCAACAATATATATTAAATAAGGTGTCTTTAGCTAGAAAGGCACGTAAAACAAAATTATGTGTGGGTCGATTGACAAGAGTGACCACAGACTCATGGGAAACTAACTCTGTGTTTCTTCCAGGAGCCAGGGTTCAGTCTTTGCTAATTCAGAGTTCTTTGCAACTTCATAGAATATAAATACCACAGATAACAGCAGATAATAAGAATCAAGAGTATGTTAATGCATTTAATCCCAGAACAATTATTTCCATTTTAGAGGTGAGGACTTTGAAGCACAGAGAAGCGAAATAAATGCTATCGCTGTGATTCAAACCTAGTCAGTTCAGGTTCCAGTGTCTGTGGGCCAACAACTATGCTGTACCATAGCTCTGTAATGGTTCTTCTAATATTAATTTATATTTAGGTCTTTTGTCTTTGCTTACCCCTTTACATGCTATGTCTTGTTCCGCATTCCTGGATTTCAGCATTTTAGAAGTCTTCTATTGTTCCCCCTTTGGTATTATAATGCCCTTCAAAATGGAAACACGCAGAGCAAGAGAAGGAAGATTAAACAAAAAGAAATGTGAAAACTTGCTATCATGTCCTGAGAATTTTCTGAAAGTTCTGGGCCTTGATGATGAGCCAGTACAGAAACAGACAAGGAAAGGAGACAGACACAGAGTTGGAAATGTTAAGCCAGGAGCAAAAAAAAAAAAAAAAAGGCAGGTTACATTTTGTTTGTGTCAATTCCCACAAGACACTTTTAATTGTATGTCACTTAAAATTTAATGTTGAGTCTCTCCTTCTCATCATTAGTTGTATTTCTGGGTAATGTAAATTGGACAAAGCACAGCAAGATAGCACACTTTCCGAAGACTTTTATTTACCTGTGCTGTGAGGCATGACACAGAGTTCCTGCCTGTGAGAATTTTATTGTGTTTGAGGAAATAGAATAAAAGCAATAATTGTAATGCAATAGTGGAGGTATTGCAGGCGAGGCAACCTGGTGGGCAAAGATACAGAGACAGGGAAGTGTCTGACTTGCTTCTGGAAAGTAAAGTAATACACTCTGATTAGAACAGGAAGGTGTGAGGGTCAAGGCCAGTGCTCTGCATAATACCAAAAGAAAACAGGTAATTGTCGTCCAGTTGAATAGAATTTTCTAGGGTTGTCTAGCACACACGCTGAGAGGCTGAACAGGGAGGCCTTGGTTACCTTTGGAAAGGGAGACCCATAGGGGATGCCGAGATAGCTCAGCGTTTGCCTGTCTTGTAACCAGGAGGTAAGGAGTTCATTCCTGGCGCTTAAAAACCCACATGCTGAACTGCGGTGCAGCTGGTAACTATAAAGATGGCTCAGTGGCAAAGGTTTTCACCTCTTACGTGGGAGGTTCTCAGTTTAGTTCCCATTGGTGTGGCCCCACATGCACCTGTGTGGGATGTAACTATGTCACAACTAATGATGTACAACTATGGAGACTGCTCTGGGCTTTCCCACCCTTTCACCTTATCTCAAACAATAAAATAAATCCTTTTAAAAAGTGTTTAAAAGAAAGAAAGGGAGAGCCATACTATTATTCTCTTTTTTTATGTTATGTAGTAGAAGATTGAAATGGGGGAAATGACATTAGATCTGTCCATTATTAAAAGAACAAAGGCTATATATTTTCCTGGATCAGCACAACTGTCAACTAGAGATTATATGTTTGTAAGTGATTCTCATGATAACTGCTTGAAATATTGCTGTTGGTGGTAAAGTGAAAGCCTAGTCATGGAGCCTCCACGTGCATAAGTGTTTTGACTTAAGATCAAGATCCAAGTCAGAAAGGTAGCCTTTCCAAATATTTAAGCATTTCACAATGAAATGCAGAGGCCCTGGGAATATGCTCTGTGAAAGCTGGAAGGGCTTTAGAGAAATTCTAGTTTCCATTACAAATGAGGCAAAATATCTTTACAAATTCAACCTTAGACAGTAACAGAATAAGAGCTGGAACTCAGGTCTTTTAATGTGGTATTCTTTTCTCTCCACTAACCTTCCACTAAAATAAATAACAATAATAAACTTTCACACTCTTTCACAGCGATCACACTCTTTTAGCAGAACCAGTTTTGTTTTCAACAGTCTTTCTTTTCTGTTTTCTATTGCCTCAACTTGATCTCAGGTTTGTACTGAAACTGAGTCCAAACAGGATCAATACCATGAGAAGTTTTGTTGGGATTCCTGCAGCCTGGCCAGAGACAGGACATGCTAGAAACGATGAGAGAGAGAGAGTCTGTTCTGATGAGAATTCCAGCAGAGCTTGCTTCGATTCAAGCAAGTTCCAAAACTAAAGAAAAATCCTTACATGATCCGCCAATATTTTTAGGGTACCTCTCCAAATCAAACAGAAATTTACATCTTTAGAGAACCCCCATGTCTGGAGCCCAGCCACACTCTGAGTTCCCTGGGCAGCCCTGTATTAGAAGAGGACCTGTGATGGGAAGGCACAGTTATGTGGACCATTTGTGAGCCTACAGCTTGTCATGAGCCTCGTGGGTAACTCCAACAGCGATCTCTTTCCTAAGGTTTTAACATTGAACACTATTGAGTTTCATTTTTCTTGTGCTGGGTAATAATATGCCAACATTCATTGATATGATGCTGCACTCTCTCACCCTGAAAAAGAAAATCACTGTAAGCTCATGGCTTAATCTTTGCTCAAAGGAGATGTAATAAAAGCTATAACTCTAAACAAAACAAAGAGGTGAGTGTTGTTAATCACTCTTGTCAGTACAAAAAAAGAAGACTTTCTGCTGCCCAATTGTTCTCTGACCTAAGACAGATTTGAAGAGGTCCAACTCTCATCTATGCTCCAGAGGCCATATTGTTTTGCGGAGGGTGGAATAAATAAAATATTTCCCGAAGAGTGAACACGTGCAGGAAAGAGCAGAGTGTGAGGCTGTGCTGCAGTAAGGCCGGCTAGCCAGATGTTCCCACTGACCTCCACTCCCTGGAATCTGATTGACATCGGCGTTGGGTTTCTCCAGCTGCTTGTAAGAGCTACATGGGAAGTCAACTCTTTCCCAAGACTAAAGGGGGCCACCTGCAAAACATCTACTTCACTGCCGTTGGGATTTTCACTGTGTGTATTTCTGGGATCTTGGATCCCTATTTTTCAATGTACAGAAATGTTATAAAAAGGATTACACATTATCAGCAACCAGATCTCTTAAAGAAAGTTATGTATTATTTCCACCGTGGTATGTGCTTAGAGTATCAGCAGGATCTTACCGAACACACACTTAATATTTAATTGCAGCACAATTTGAACTGCGGATGCCATGTATGGAAGCCAACAAATTAACCAAACACACACACACACATGTGTGTGTGTGTGTTTATGAAAGTGCATGCCTATTGTGAGCAAGTTACTGCAAATGGAAACCATCTATAAAAGTACCCACTGTAGCCAATGGAACACTCACTAATTAGAATCATTTCTGGAAACTATTGTTTCAGGAAGTAGTAGTTCCAGGAAGCCTTGTAGATTTTATTTATTTATGTGTTTATTTATGTAGATTTTTATCACTGAAGCCTTGGCTAAAATTAGCATCATAAAGCAAGGGCAGCAAAATTGCATATTGTAAATGTGTCTTAAAACTGAGCATTAGTCATAAGAAAACTCTGGTAAAAAGCACAGAAATATGGACCTCATGTATAGAAGAGTTGGCTAAATTTACCTTTACATTATCTACAAAATAACGGGTTTGGGAGTAAATTGTGAATGCAAATTAAATTTTAGGCCAAGGTTTAAAGAGAACAAATTGGTTTGAAAGAGACCCTTAAGCATTTCAGAAGCAGCTATTTACATATAAGCAATTAATGCCTGAATTACAAATCATTCTTATCTTTTCATTAAAACAACCTTCCCAGGACCTCTATTAGACTTTAGAAAAAAATCTAGATCTATAAATTGTATACATTTGTAAATAGGAACACATTCGCTGTTCACCCTTCACTAATTCAGATTGTTCATTTTGACTGTCAGAAAGGTTTCCACTTGCTCTTGGAGCAAAAACAGCTCTTAGTGATAACATGAACATTGATTTTGGGTGTCTCGGGGACTTAGAAATGGCCTCCTTTGGGACACATGTGTGAACAGAAGACAGAGTTACTTCAGTGGTATAATTTTATTTATTTATTTATTTATTTTAAAAGGTTTATTTTTATTATTTTTGACAGAGAGAGAGAGAGAGACCGAGAGAGACAGAGAGAAAAAAGGGAGGGCCCAGAGCAGTTTCCATAGTCGTATGTCCCTAGTTTTCACCATAGTTTCATTCCACAGGCTGGCATAGGGCTGCGCAGGGCAGGAATCGGGCAGGGGGCCTCCCACATGAGGAGCATGACCTGGTGGGAACCAAACAAGGGGCCTCCCACTTGGGAAGCTTGCCCCGACAGGAACCCAACTAACATGGGAAGCACACTCCAGTTCAGTATATGAGTCTGCACGGTCTGGGGCAGGGACTGGATCTTCATACCCCAGGGCTTCAATGCAAGCACTCAACCCGCTGAGCCATCCTGGCTTCCCTCTGTGGCATAATTTAAGGGGTCTATCTTGCCCCCAAATATGTCCCCACTTGCATCTCTAGCATTGACTATTTCTATGATTGGACTCATTTGGTTGAAGGCCAAAAGCTTTTTCAAAGGGCTCCTATTTAAAGGACCATCCCTTCTCAGACAGGGCAATTCATGAGCATAGACACGTCCCTGACGTCTTGGGCACAGGGCTGGGGCAGATGTGGGTAGAAAAGACATGTGGTTATGGAAGGAAGGTCTGAACCTTGGGGCCTTCATTCCCAGGGCTAAGAAGAGCACAGATGTAAATCCTAAGAGCATAATGGTCTCAGGTAGACAGGAAAGATGAAGAAAGGAAGTGCTAGGGACAAGTTTTATCTAATTCATAATTGAGCTGAAGGTCAGTCAGCATTGGTTCCAATAGGCTAGTCAATTTCATGGTCCCTAGGGACTTGGTTCCAGGATACATTGCTTTGCCTTTCTTTTTTTTTTTTTTTTCTTTTTAAGATTTATTTAATTGCTTGAGAGAAGGTAACAGAGTGAAAGAGAGAAGGGGGTAGGCTCAGAGCAATCTCCATAGTTGTACATCACTAGTTGTGACATGGTTTAATTCCACACAGGTGGATGTGGGCCGTTAGGGGTGGGAACTGAACTGGGGGCCTCCCACATGGGAGAAGAGAACCTTAACTGCTGAGCCATCCTGGTGGTTATCAGTTGTACCACAGTTCAGCATATGAGTTGCACTAGTTGTGGCCTAGAATTGAACCTCAGACCTCGTGACTGCAAGACAGGCACTCAACTGCTGAGCTATCCCTACATCCGTCTCGTAGCCTTTCTCATATCAAGGCAAGGCTGAGGCAACTTCTCTGCCTTACATCAGACCTGTCAGTGCAGCTTTTTCTAGTTCACGGAAAGCCCTTTAAAATCCTGAGAGCTTGCCTTTAAGGATCTGCATGCTCTCTAGGGGGATATTTTATCACCCCTGATCAAGCATGACTTTTCCACATAAATCTCCTGACTTCTGTAAGAAAGTTTTCCAAAATTAAAATTCAAGCTCAAGCAGAGTATTTCTGGGATACTATAAAATATAGTCAATAGCCATAACATGTCACATGCTGTGAAGTCAAATACATAAAAAGTTCATGCATTTATATGACCTACTGAACATTTATACATTGTCCGAGGATTTTCTTTTAAATGTTATTTTAGCCTGAGGTGATGCATCTACTAAAAACCATATGAAAATATATCAAAGTAGATGTTTTAAAATATAATTGCTTATTAACCACTCGTCTTTTCCACTTAAAAAAAAAAAAAAGCTAGAACACTTCTTAAAGGAAATCCTTGTTTCCCTAAGAGAGGTAAGTGAGAATTTTACTTTCATTGTAGATGTTCTTGCCCAATCTTAGAAGAGCTTTCTATCCTCTCAGACAGTTGTGAGTCAGGTAAATGACAGGCCATTATTTTGCCATCTTTCCTCACTGGACCATTTCTATAAATGACTAGTCCTTACAAATTGTTCACTATTTGTATACCTACCACTTTTGGTCACTTTCCTTTCCTATAAAAGAGAGCTGTTGATGTGTATTCCTGTGGGATTTCTACCTGGGGCATTGGGAACAGCAATTATTCTGAGGGTCATGTTAGAAGTCTGCAGAGGGGGAGGTAACCTTTCGTAGAGAACTCTGGCAAACCAGGGCAGATTTTATATGCAATCGATCCTTGTCCCTCCACCCATCGTAGAAATGGTGAAAGGAATTTTGAGACTGCTAATTAGGTCCACAGGACATTCAATTAAGACTTAGAATTCTTGGACAAAAGAAGAACAAAATATCCAAGTAAATGGAGGTGAGGGGACTGAATTATATTATCCCTAGAAAGCCAAGAACGTGTCATGTAATAGAGATGTTCGAGGTGCATGCATCCCTCTTTAGAATATCAGTCTGTTTTTGAGGGAGGACTTACAGGTACGATTCAGTGTGACCTCAATCTTTACTTCCTGAGTTCTGAGTGTGCTTGTGGCAGAAGCACCTGCCAAGATGAGCAGTGACATGTTGGCAACAACTAGGGGAACAAAGCAGCCTGGGCCACCAGGTCCTTTCAGTAGAGAGACCCAGAATTCAGTAACAAAGCAGTGTTGGGCCTCAGCAGCAGGGTTTGATTCCCAAACCCTGGATAATCGGCAGACTGAACAAGTCTGAGAAAACAGGAATTACATACCTCACGAGGTTGTCTAAATTCAAACATAAATATAACACAATTAGACATAAACTATACACTATGGAAGATCTCACCATCTATTATTCTTGAACCCCTAAATCAGGCAGACCCAGTGGGGCAGGAGGACACAAAGCTCTGTTGTCCCTAAGCAGAACTGTTTTTCACTGTGGCTTGAAACTTCAAAGTCGGTTTAATAGTTTATTGCCTAACCCACCCATTATTCTTAGTACTAATAAACTGCTAGTCTGATTTGATTCCTAATGGAAAGGTGCTAAAGATGAGAATGTCAAGTGCAAATCAACTTGGTGTAAAATATGCCTCTACAAGCATATAGACTTTTATTTCTAAAATTATTTTTCTTTTTGGCACTTGGAACACTGAAATTCAATCTGAAATGCTTATGGCCCTGAGATTTAGGATCAAAAACTGAGCACGTCTTCCCCACACGTTATCCACTCTCCTGGGCCACCATATGGGTAGTGTCTGACTCTTGAACCTCTAATAGATCTAACTGTAGATGATTCAATGTTGGCTGGTCACTGTCTCATAGAATTAGGAAAGAAATGAAACATTAAAATCAAGAACTTTGTTTATTTTTCCAAAGTTGCCAGATTTGTCAACCAACCCCCATAACCTCCCACACACACACACACAAATGATGACAATCAGAAGGAAAAACAAATGCACTAATTTTACCAATAGACCCATTGAAGAATTGTTATAGGCAATATACATATTTTAAAATGAGCATCATTTGAGCCAAAATAATCTTTAAATGGTTTTTAGCAGACTCCTTTCATTGTCTTTCTCTACCTTTTTTTCTTAAAGATGACTGGTCTTAACTTTTAGGTTATGTCACTTTGCTTACAATCAGGGTTTGCATTAGAAATTATCATCTTTTTAGTTAGAAGAATATCTTCATCTGATTCTGGAAAAATCTGACCACAATCCTGAAAAAAATATTTTGGCTTAATGATGTTTCTGTAAGAATCTTCAGAAATATTGCCAGTTAGTGATTAAGTCAGCCTGATTACAAATATCAAATTCACCAGACCTCACTGAATCAGGTGCGTTGTGGGTTTAATATGGAGACGACTTAAGGTAGGAAATAAGCATTGCTTGGTCTCCACATCAAGCCAGGAACCAAATGTGTCCCGTGTGATGCTGTGCAGTCATTTTTAAAGCCAGTGTCTTCAGCCCAAACGTCTTGGCCTTTGTTGTCCACAGAGCATGTAAAAATCCCAGATGTGGGAGCCAGGTCTAAGTCTTGGCTTCCCAGTCCTGTGAGGTGCTGGAGGCTACTCTAACCTGAAAGAAAAGTTCTTCAGCTGGAGCATAAAACAGTTTGTTTATCTGTCAGTGTGGTCATGTTTTTATTGAGAAAATAGATTATCCCAAGAAATGTGTACTGTTTGTAGTTCTGTCAGATATAGGGGTTGTTTCTAGGTCACAGGGTTTTCTTATTGTCCAATATATAGACCCAGCTTTGAATCTTCCCCAAGAAGACGGCCCTGGTCTTAGAGTCCAGGCTCTCAACCCTTCCTTCTTTCACCAGCCATTGACTGAGTACCAGGGATGTGCCAAGACGTATTAAATCTGATTACGCAAACAGAAAACAAAACACAGGCCTTGCTCATAGTCTGGCTGAGACTAGAGACACAGACACAGATAATTACTAGTTTGAACTGTATGAAGTTGCCATTTATATGCCAAAAATGATCAACATTGGCAATTTGGCAAGGTGCAACTTTTATAATACAATAGCACTAAGCACAGTTTTTGTTTTTGTTTGTTGGTGTTTAGCATAAGAAAATGACACTTAAACCAGAGTGTGGATTAGGGAGAGAGAAAGTAGGTGGGTAAGCATGCTGGAGGATCCCTGGTCTCAAAAGATGAAGATGTGGACTATGCATGTGAAGAAAACCTTCTGGACCATATTTTACTTTAGAAAAGTATCTCGAAGAGGCCCTTAGTTGTTGAATGAGGAAAGTTGCTCAGAAAGAGAATATTGGAACAGAAGAACTGATGTCCTAGGAGCTGACACAGAAGCTATGAGTGTCTAATTGAGCCCTGATTTCTTTGCTTTTACCTGCCCAGAGTGTTCTGCATCTAACTGCACCACCTACCTTGGTCTCTGGAGCAGGCTCATCAACCAGTAGTCTTCATGATGAAGACCTTGAGCGTCTTATGGGTTCAGTCATCCTGTGTGAAGAACTCGACTGTTTCCTAAGAATGGCATCCTCTGGGGTGAGTTCTGACTTTGCTTTGAGAAATAGATCTTAGGCTTTTTTAACTCCAAGCCCTGCTCTGTTGATTTAAGTTTGATGACTCCAGGCCTCTGAGCACTGACCTTGGCTGGATTTATTGTTGGCCTCAGCCTTGCAAATGCTTTTGGTTTTCATTTCCTGGCTTTCAGAAACGTCCCTTCTTATCCAGCTGGCTCCTGCCACATGTGACTTGAGCTCCATTCCCCGATTCTGCTTTCCGTTCTGAGTGAGCCATTTCAAGTCCTGAAAAGAAGCCATTCTGAAGGTCTAACTCAAGAGCACAGGGACTAACGCATATTGAGTTAGACTCCAATAAACCCTTGCAGCAACCTCAGGGTTCTCTTAAAGTGCACGGAGAATGTGTTAGCACATCACCGTGTGGGAAGTCCTTGATGGTTCAGGTTGCCATTGGTTTCACTTTACACTTTGTGGCTTACCACATAGACCATGTTATGGGAGAGAAGAGCAAGCTTTCAGCCTAATCATTCATTAGAACGTGAAAACTTGTGACTCATGAAGATAAAAGGCTGTGTACATACACATGTTTGTGGATATGAGTTGCCACTGAAGGATGAGACAAGAAATATGATAGTTAAGAGCAACTGCACCCTTCAGACCTACTATTGAAGGCTCCCCTCACTATAGACAGGTTAGACTTGCTGTCTCTTAAGGTTACATCCAACTCTATGATCCTGTGACTTGCAAAAGCCATCCCCACCCCCATGTGAAATAGAACTTCTTGTTATCTGACATCACAGGGTCATATGACGAATGACTGCTATTACTATATGTTCTATGAAACATGTGCCGCATTTCCGGGATATTTTAATTCATGTACTACTCTGACCTTTTAATCATTCCCGGAAAAATCTGTTATCCAGGGACAAGAGCAGCAGAATATGTTTGTAGCTGGTGGCCCAGAACCCTGGATAATGACAGGCTTTGAGACATGTTTGGCGATGACATTTAGGGCCACCTCACTTGTAGTTTTAAATGCTGTCATATTCTAGGCAGGCAAACATATTTTGATGCCTCTTTCTTATCTTTTTAGTAAAGTCTACCAGAAACTTGTTTTCTATGATGACAAGATGCATCCCAAATTACTCTAAAGATGATATTGATTTTCCTGCAAATAATAAATCCATCCACGGGAGAACCATAAAACTTCAAGTTGTTGTTTCAGTAAGTGTTACCGTGTAATGTCAGTGGCTTTGGGTTTTATTTAATTTTGGATTAAAGTTTTTTATTGATTTCCCTGCAGGGTAGAATATATCAATACCTTTGGTTTCAAAGGACCGTTCAGTAACAAGAAAACATAGAAGGACTCAACTACAGAAAAATGGTGCTTCCTTTTAAAATTTAAGAAACTGCCACTATGAATCCTCAAGGTGTCTCTTTGGAACTAATTTTTGGAGGGAGCTACTCAGCCTTGTGTGCGGAGCTGGTCCCTCGGGGATTGGTGGGCTCACAGGCCTATGGAGTTCAGTTGAGAAATGCTGAGCTAGTAGTTATTAGCTGAGACTATGACGCCAGGGGCGGATGCACCAGCAAGTGGATCACCCTCCACATCACCATCAATTATGTGTTCTCCTTTCTCTCCAGCAGCAAACAACAGCCTGCTGATATCCAACCTACAGAGCCCCTGTGGGCAACTTTGTGTGTGTAGGAGACGGTTCTTTTCAGAGGTCGCGCATCATTGAGAAACACAGTCAATGCTGAATCTGAATCTCTGGCTCAAGATCGACCCCACTTACACTAGAGCATCTATAAAACTATACAGAAAGTGTGCGGTTCCTGTTGAAGTTAGCAAGGGTTACATAACACTCCAAGTCACCCAACTTTGCATTCTAATGTGCCCCTCAGATTTGGGAGCCTGCCCCAGGACTCTTCCTTCTGTGGGATGGACATGAGGTCCTAAACTTCTTCCTATTCACCATATCAACTGGTTATAAATCCTTAATACTTACAATTAAGACTAGCATTTCACACGTGAACTTTTGCCTGATTCTCTTGACAGTTTTGGTGGATAAGGGTTTTCCTAGCCTTATTCTACTGACTGAGAAACTGAGACTTAGATGAATGCTAACAATGTATTTCATGACCTACACTTAACAAGAGGCAGAGCTAAAAAAAAATTTTTTTTTTTAAGATTTATTTTTATTATTTTTTGACAGAGACAGAGAGAAGGGGGAGGGCCCAGAGCCATCTCCATAGTTGACAGCACTGGTTTTCTACATAGTTTCACTCCACAGGTGGGCACAGGGCTGCGCAGGGCAGGAACTAGGCCGGAAGCCTCCCGCATAGGCCCCGGCAAGAACGAAACTGGGGGCACACCCCAGTTCAGCATATGGGTCTGCCTGGACAGGAGCCGGGATTCGATTCTTAGGCTCTGGGGCTGTAAAGCGAGAACTCAACCTGCTGAGCCATCCCAGTTTCTCCAGAGCTAAAAATTAAACCTTGGTTTCTTGGCTCCTGACACTGTACTCTCCCATACTGAGTTTACATGCATCAACTAGCCTTCTTTGCTCATTGGCACAGGCAGGGAAGTTTGACTAATTTTTCTGTTGGAGTTGGTGGTTTTTTTCTGGTATAGCCTGGTCACCCATCCGTCTGCTTTCTGCACGTTGATCCACATGCAACCTCTGTCTCCCCAGTGACCGGGGACAACACTCTTCAGAGAAGCTCCTGTTCTAGCAGAGTGGCAGGGTACATCCTTCAGCACTGGAGAAGTGAAAATGAGGACAAAGATGCCAGATGATTTCACCAGCACACCAAAGAGTCATTTATTTGTAATCAGAAAGGCATGGCAGTTTTATTGTAAAGATGTATTTTATTGTTTTGAGAGAAGGTGAGAGAGAGAGAGAGAAAGAAGGGGGAGGGCCCACAGCAGTGCCCCTAGTTGTGTATCGTTAGTTATGACATAGTTTTCCATACAGGTGGATGTGGGGCTACATGGGGTAGAAACCAAACCGGGGGCCCTTCTGCTTTAGAGGCGAGAACTTTCCCTGCTAGCCATCCTGGCAGTTACCAGTTGCATTGCAATGTAGCATATGCAGTTGCACAGGCCAGGGATGGGAATCGAACCCCAAACCTTACAACTGCAAGGCAAGCTCTTAACCACTGAGCTATCCCAGCATCCCAAGACACAGAAATTTTGATTCCCCTTTCCTTCCTCCTTAAAAACACATTTCCTTTTGTTTGAAATCCCAACCATTTCTAAAAGAATAAGGCAGAATAATCGTAGTAGCACACAAACCTAAAAATGTAATCCAGTGCACTGCAGTCGAGGGGGGGAGCCAGGAAATGGAGTTGGATGGCTGTTTGTCAATGAAAACAATATTAAACAGGAGGCCCTGTCCTCTGGCCTCATGAAAGCCATCTCGCCTTTGCTTCCTCATCCTGCTTTGAGGAAAACAAAGAGAAAGGGAAACTTGAATTTCAGTCAAAGAATAAGGAGGAAATTCATGTTTGATTCTCGCTACTAGACATTAATTCATATTCAGGTTCTCATTTGATCTTTCAGACCGTTCACTTGAACATGCGTGTGACCGAGGTCCGTGGTGAGCAGAGGAGCCCGGAGCAGCTTCACAGCCTCAATTCTGCGGGCACTCCCTGCCAGGCACAGAGAAGTCAGACCCTCCTCCTGGGAAGGTATTGTCTCGTGCTCCAGAAGCCCAGGACAAACCAAACTGTGAAGATAGGCAGCTACACACAGATCCTCAGGATGGGCAGTTGCAGTTCTAGTATTAAAGAGTTTTTGGATTAAGATATTGCTGCTAAAACAGGAAAATGTTAAATGCTAGAGATATTGCCTGAGGTGCCTATTGCCCATTAACTCTGAACACTTGTTGAATTAACTAATCATGTTATTCCTTTATTGTTTCCCAGAAGGACTGCAACAAATTGACATTTAAGAGAAGTGAAGGAGAAATGGTCTGTAGCCTTTGTTTGCAGTCAGGGATCCTTCACTGTCTCAAGTGAGAGTCTCATGGAAGCGAAGGTGATGAAAAAAAAAAAAAGGAAAAGCAAAGATAAGGATCAGAAGAGCTTAAGGGAGATGCTTGCAATTTGACTCTCAGTTGGGTAACTTGGATTTCCCTAACTGGGCCGAGCTGGTCCTGTTTCTCATAACTGTTGTGAAAATCAGCACTGTAGGAGCCCTTGGGCTTTTTTTTTTTTTTTTCTTCAAAATACCCTGAGAATAGGCCAAAGAAAGGGGTAGAGATGGTGTTGCTGGGACAACTGCCAAGACAAAGAAACTTTTAGATTTCTGGGACAAGAGGCCATGTGAAAGGAATTCTCTCTCTCTCTCTCTCTCTCTCTTTCTCTCTCTCTCTCTCTCTCTCTGTCTCTGTCTCTGTCTGTGTCCTCTTGCTGCCCCCCCCACAAGCACGCACGCACACACACACACACACACACACACACACACACACACATGCAACAGAGGATGGATGTGTGCATGTGGTTGGCAGAAGTTTGATTCATTAGCTAGCAGCATCAGCTTCAAATTAAAACAATTTCAAATGTAGAGGGAGCAAACATGGAATGGGACACAGTCTTCAAAAGAGCACACGAACAGTAAACGGGGAATTAGAGGCAGAGTCGTTTCGAAAAGCGAATCCAGACCATCTGGAGCTGAGGGCTGGAGGAGGCAATGAAGCTGCATCTGGGAAGCTAAGAGTTTCCTCTTCTTGGATGGGGGCACGAAGGGGTGGGATGAGAGGGCAGAGCAAGGGGTGAGAGCCAACCCATCCACGGGTCTGGGTGGCAGGGCCCGATGGCTTCCTCCCGTGGACTTGGTTCTCGTGACAGTGGTGTGGGGTGGGAGGGGAGCCAGTCAGCTCCGTGGTCTCCCCAAAGACAATGAGGAGAAACAGACCCTGGGGCAGCTGGCTCCTGGACCTGCCTCTGGCCTGCAGATCCTATGCCAAGGCTCCCTGGACAGGAAGTGAGTGAGACTCCACGGAGAATATAGCTCAGGGATTGGAGAGGAAGCCACCCAGTCTGGTAACAATAGGAAGAAGCGAGGGCGGGGGGGGAGAGGAAAGAGTTTGTTTGTTTCATGTTGATCTATTAAAGGTCAGTGATACATGTTTGCAAAAGTCCCGGCTGCGTACACAGAACTTCAAGGACAGAAGGGATCAGGTTCCCTGTGCGTGGCCCCGGGGGATCCGGGGTTGTTTAGAGCTGAAAGAGCCACTGTGAGCCCTGTTGCTCAGCAGTCCCCTTACTTCTCCCCTCACCCAGGCAGCCTTCCTCCGGGTGTGACCAAATGCTGGCCTCGTTTTTGTAATGCAGGCGTGGTTTACTATTTCTTAGCTCAGACTTGGCTGCCAGAACTCGATCCCCAATTCTTTATAAAGCTTAAGCGATGAAGCCTTGGGCAAGTTACCTCAGTGTCCTCATCTGCAAATTGGAAATAATAAGTTTAAAGAATATTTAAAGTATTTAGCACCTTACCCAACACCTAAAAACCCCTCAAGAAGAGGTCACCATTCTATGGCATTATTAGCATTACTATTTATTCCAATTACTTCATGTTATAAATACACGCCAATCATATCTTTATACATAAATCTTCGTCCAGGCCTCTGGTTAAGCTCTCTAGTGTTTCTGAAAGTGGTAAACTGAGTCCAAAGGTATAAACTTTCTAGAGGTGCTTGGTAATGTTGAAGAGCAACACAGGTAGAAGAGGCTTCACCGCATGTCACTGTGCGGTTTCTATTTGTTTCAGCAGCACACATTTACTGTTCTGGACACGAGATACGCCACCACTAACACCCAAAAGAACTTCCTGTCCTCAAGGCACTCAGATCTTATGGGAAGATGAACAAAAATCAAGAAGTCAATGCACAGCGAGCTGTTGTACAGCATTTAAGTCCCACAAAGAAAGCAAAGCAGGGTAAGAAGCTGGTGGAGTGGCATTATTTCAAACGGGGTACTGCCTAGCTTGTTTAGAAACAACACTTGAGCCCAGCATGGAATGAAAGAAAGTCTGAGGAAGGTCCAAAAACAGCATTCCAGACAGCTAGAAGAGCAGGCCCACAGGCTCCGGGCTTGGAGCGAATCCATAATTTCAAGGGCTGGTGGGGAGGCTCGGGTGAGCAGAGCAGTGATGGGAAGGAGGTGAGTTCGTGTGTGTGTGGAGTGGCAGCCAGTGGGCAGCAGGCAATGGAGGCTTGTTCTTAGTGGGAAGCGAGCCCTGTGAAGGCTCCAGAAAGGGGAGTGCCTCTATGCAGCTGCGGTTATTTCAGGGGTATGCAGGCTGCTCTGTGCACCTTAGGTGAGACTATAGGGCAGCAAGCATGGAAGCAAAACCAGTTAAGAAGCCCACTACTTGTTGCTAATTTGATAGACCAGAGAAATACAGGGTCTGGCAGAAGTAGCAGCCTCTTGAAAGCTTGAGTGTGATGTTATGGTAAGGAACTACATGCTTGTGATTTGATATAGAGTACCAGCTCATAAACTAGGGTGTTTCTTCTGCCGAAGCCTGTAGTTCTTTTAATCTGCATTTGTGATTAGTTGTAAAGCTGCATTTTTCCTATGTGCATTGAACCTTCAGAACTGAAGTTGGTCTTCTCACAGGTTCAACCCTGCTCTGCTATCGATGGCATGGGGACTTTTCACCTGCCACCCCTGAGCAGGACTTGAAAGCCAGGGCCTGGAAAATTCCATCCAGTCTCTAATCTTTGCAATCTCCCTCTTAGAGGCATTTGAGAGCGTTTTGTCGTTCTGTTTCTAGTTTCTCCCACTGTTTTTTTAACAGCCTACATTTAAAATATGTCCTTTATTAAGCTGTGATTGCGCAAATCAGGGAATGGGATGAGTTTGGATATATTAAGCTGAAAATTCAGGCTGGATAAATATTACATTGGGATTTACTCTTTTATTACGCTTTTAATCATTCTGTGAATGCTTTTTCAGGAACTGCTGGCATCTCAGGAATGGAGAATCATTTAGTATCATGCTCTTTAAATGCAAAAACGACTAGATAAACTGAATCTTTAAAATAACTAAATGAAAGTGTGCATTTGTTATGCAACATCACACAATCGTTCCATTGGCACACCTTCCTAATGGCTTCTTTATGCAAACGTTATCGCCTTTGTGCCATTTCCTACTTCTGCTGTTTCCAGTACATTTATTTCAGTGGAGATTCCTGAAAACCTGTGAAGGAATTGGAAAGACTGGCCCCTTTCCTCGGGCTTCAGGGTGTGCGTTTACATGAAGAGCTTGCCTAAAATCGGGAAAAGGCCCCCTTCCTGCTTAAAGTATGCAATTTATACGCCTGCAAAAATGCCACGCATATGCAATCCATTTCAGTATTTAAAGTTTTTACAGAGATAGTTAATGAAATGCATAGAACCAGAGTTTAAATTGAATCTGGTCTTGGGAAGAACTTCACTTCGGGATTTAGTAAATTCGTCGGGGGCAAGAACGCTCTCTTGGCTGATCTCTGTTGTGGGGGCAGAATGGCTTTCCCAGTCTCTGCTTTCCATTTCCTTGTGATGGACAGCTTTAATGAAGACGTATTGACTTGATTAGAGGTCTCCTTCCCGGAGTCCTCATGTTTTTGCCACATTCCATTTCATTTGGAGTTCACTCAATGCTGCCTAATAAAACCTTGTATGTTGTAGATCTTTATTCATTTACTTCACGATTTTCACTAATGTCTCACACAGGAAAGGATGATAGCCTTTGAGAAGCTGAGCATGGTACTTTTTCAGTAATAATGTGTCCCTTTTTCATAATCTACCTTCAAATATGGCCACTGGGAGTGTGTGGAGTCGAAAGAGAGGCCACTGGGCCCGACTGTGCTTTGACCTTGAGCTTATTCTATGAAACCCATACATGTAGAAAGTCAACCCGTTATCACTGACACACAGGAGCTAATTGCTTTAGTGCAAAGGTTCTACATTTATTTTTTCATGCCTGGCACCATTTACCTAGCTACATATTCCCATTAAGAGCATCTCTCGCTTCTGGAAGGTAGTATAACGGAGAGGTGAGGAGTCAGGTTTCTGTCAGCTATGGAGACGAAAACGAAGGAACTGGTCAGATCTTTCAAACCCTCCTCAAGTGCACATTGTCCTGTAAGCAGTGTTTTCACAAATAGCCAAAGCAATATGGAGAGCAATATTCCTTATATATTAATATATATTTACATATATTCCATAATCATGCATATTATAATTTTAATTAATTTTGTAAATATTAGCTGTAAATTCATTATATTATAAATATGTTAAATCAAATAATATATGAATATATCTGAATGTTAAAGGACTATATGTCCCTATATATATTCCTATATGTATATAGAATATACATAATATATCTTTCAGGATAAATACATAATATTCCAATAATATTCAGATAAATTAATATTTTACTTTTGATTGACCATATTTATAATATAAAAAAAAAACTGTGGCTAATGTTTATATTTGGAAAAGATAATTAAATTTTGTTAACTGCACATATTTCTTTGTTACAGTTGTCTTGATTGGGTTACTTAAATAAATCATCTTCCTTTTTCAGAGAACTATAATCATCTAACTTTTCCTATAAAAGGTGAGGCTTCTTCCATTCTAAAATTCTTATATTAAGGGATGCTGGGATATTTCAATAGGTTGAGTGCTTGCCTTGCAATTGCAAGGTCTGAGGATCGAATCTTGATCCTGGCCTGTGCAAACCATATGCTAAACTGTGATGCAACTGGTAACCACTATGATGGAGACAAAGGTTCTTACCTCCCATGTGGAAGACCCCCAGTTCAATTCCTGCCCTGTGTGGTCCCACATCCACCTGTGTGGCCTGAAACTATGTCACAACTATTGAAGTACAACTATGGAGAGATCTCTGGGCCCTCCCCTTCTCTGTCTGTCTTACCTTCTCTCTAACAATAAAAATAAATAACTCTTAAAAAAAATAAAATTATTATACTAATGTAATGCAAATTGTTTTCATTAATTACTTCTTTAATGGCAGTACACTGTCTTACTCAAGCAATAAACTGATCTTGGAATTGGGATGATAAACAGATTTTATTTCTGAATTCAGGCTTGGCTTCTATGGACTTACTCTTCTAGTGAGACCTGTATGCTTGGAATAATGCTTTTGAGTAAGCATTTGGAAGACATTTATAGAAGTGCTCCCTGCTGGTAATGAAAGTTGTAACTTCTTTTTAGTTGTAACTTATTTAAATGACAAAAAAGCACGGACATTATCAATAAACCAGGGGTTGGGAAACTGTGTTCCCAGACCAAATTGGGTGCACCACCTGTTTTTGTAAATAAAGTTTCATTGGAGTACAGCCACACCTTTCATTTACATAACCATATGGCCCTCAGAGTTTAAACTATTTACTAAAAGGTCCTTTAGGAAAAACATGTGCTGACACCTGATCTAAATTGCACTAGGTAAAATAAAGGTCATGGTAACAAAAACAAAAAACAAACAAGCAAACGAACAAAAACCCAACCAAACAAAAACTAAACAACATTTATTTTGAGACTTGGTGTGGAATGGAGTTAAAAAGAAATCTCGACAACATTCAGAACTTTCCCCTCAATTGCGGCTCCCCTCTCATAAGCACACACTTCATGCGCTCTGTCTCATTTCCTTTGGGATGCCCTAGAGAGTTTTGTGCAACCAGGTGAGTATGCACTACCCAGGACCCCAGTGTGTGTGTGGTGGTGGTGGTGGTGGGGCGGGGGGGGGGGGGGGGGGGGG
>PVKE010016549.1:0-31766 GCA_004027555.1 Craseonycteris thonglongyai | reverse complement strand
AGAGAGAGATACAGAGACAGAGAAAGAGAGAGAACTGAACTGGGGGAGCTCCCAGTTCAGCATATGGTTCCACACGGACCGGGGCCGGGATTTGATCCTCGGTCCCCGGGGCTGCAAAGTGAATGCTTAACCCACTGAGCCATCCCAGCTTCCCCTAAAATTCTTTATCTAATCAAAATGCCCTTTCAAAGTAAAGATAGACAAAAATATAGAGAATTTATTACTGTCAGATCTATAGTAAATGAACCCTGAAACTTTCTTCAGGAAGAAGTAAAATGATAACAAATAGAAAGTCAGAGATTGAGGGAGGAAAGAATAATAATAGAAATGGTAAAATTTAAGTAAATGTAAATAAGTACCATAGAAAACAATAGCTATCATTACATATATAGTATATATACATACGCATACATATATGTGTGTGTGTATATATGTATACACACACACACAAACACACACACACACACACCAGGGGTGCCAAAAATGTATACACATTTAAGAGATGTTATCTGTGTATTACTTTTTGAGGTTGAATTGAATTATGGTAGCATTGTGTAGTACAATGTCCACTCAAAAGAAGGCATTAATCAAATGGATGCTAGCACCACCATAGGACAGGCAGGACAGTCAAAGAAAATGGCAGAAGCACAGTTGTCAATTAAGGAGTGCAAGACCATTTTGAAGTGTATTTGAAATTGGAGCACATTGCGGAAGTACAGTGAAAATGGAGGAGTGAGTATGCAGCTGAACCTTCAACATGCCTAACAATTACATGCATTCGTGATTAAGTTTGAGATGCATGGTAAATTGAAATGGCATATGTAGTGATACAAATGGACATTTTGGTCAACGTTGCTCAAGCAGTAGTTTGCCATAATCAAAAGTGTCTGCATGCTAATGGTAACCACTTTGAGCACCTCTAATAATTGCAGAAGTCAAATGTGCCTTGTATACATCTTTTTTTTATTTGTATATATTAAGTGTTGCACATTTAGTATCGGTTTTCCTTTCTTAGACATATATATATATATATATATGTAAATATTTATAATATAAATATATATATTATGTAAATTATATATAATGTAATATACTATATAAAATCTATGTATTTATAAATATATATAATTTTAGTATGGTTTTTCTTTCTTAAACATATATATATATTTTATATAAAATATATATTTTATATTTTATATATATATCTGTATATATAAATATCTGGGAAAAATTTAGTCATAAATGCTTCTATTTTTCTTATTACATGGCTGGATACTTCCTGGACTACCTACACATATACACACAATTGAAATATATGACAATGATAGCGTATAAATTGTGAGGAAAGTGAAGGATGTTAAAATATTCCAAGGTCCTTTCATTGCCATGGAAGAGAATAAAAGGATTAACTAAGATTAGACTTTGGTGAGTCAGGTATGTATACTAATATATATATATATATATATATTTATTTATTTTTATTTTTGACAGAGAGAGAGAGAGAGAGAGAGAGAGAGAGAGAGACAGAGACAGAGACAGAGACAGAGAGAGAACTGAACTGGGGGAGCTCCCAGCTCAGCATAAGGTTCTGCACGGGCCGGGGCCGGGATTTGATCACTGGTCCCCTGCTCTGCAAAGTGAGAGCTTAACTCACTGAGCCATCCCGGCTTCCCCTAGGTATGTATACTGAAATCTCTGGATAATTACTAAAAAATAATAAAAGAGCGTACAACTAATTTTCAAGCTGAGGGAAAATATAAAATCATAATAAACTATTGATCCAAAAAAGAGAAGTAAAGGAAGGAAAGAAAAAGAAAAGAAAGGAGATTAAGAGGGGACATAGAAGAGAAGAGACAAATAGAAAAACTGAGTAAAATGGTATATTTTAATTAAATTAAATCAACATTTACGTTCACTGTTAATGGATTAAATATTCCAATTAAAAGACACAGATTGTCAGGTTAGACTATAATATCCAACTAGGTAGCTTTATGCGATACATCTAAAACATGTATGCTATATATTCAGAAATGACAAAGATAAAAGGATGGAAAAGGCTCGTTTTTTGGAGGAGGTAAAACAATTATAAAAGTGTATGAACTTAATAATGTGATGCTAAAATATACAAAGAAATAATTGACAGAACTACAAGAAGGAAAAAAAAGGACAAACCACATTATACTGAATAACTCATAAAAAATGAAACAAAATGTAAAAAAAACAAAAACAAGGATACAGAAGGTTTGAATAACACGAAAATTTAGACATAATGGAAAAAGATGTAACGTTTGACACAGCAACTTCAGAGTGCGTGCTATTTTCAATCATGTACATATTTACAAAAATTGACCATAATACAAGTCTCAACAAATTTCAAAGGATGTTTTCAGACCAAAAGCCAAGTAAGCTAAAGAAAAACAATAAAAACATAATTTGAAAATCCCAATATATTAGGCAATTATGAATATACTTGTAAACAATCCACAGGTCAAAGAAAAAAATTACATTAGAAATTAGACAACATTCTGAATTGATAATGAAAATGATAAAATTTAAACTTGCAGTAAAAGTAGCACTTAAAAAATATGCAACATTAAGTGCAAATAATTGACAAAATATCTAAAATTAATGGTCTAAGTGTGTACCTCAAGAAGTTAGGAAAAAATAGTAAAATAAATCCAAAGAAAGTATATAGCAGAAAATAATGACTATAAAGGCAGAAATTAATGAACTAGAAAGCAAAGAGACTAATTAAGAAAAAGTATAGAAGACAAATAATATATTAAGAACAAAAAAGAGCACACATTTTTACAAACCATGATGATATTAAAAAGATAGTAAGAGTATCTTATAGATAATTTTATACAAATGTATTTACAATGAGGTGAAAGAGATATATTCTTGAAAAATATATTTAGTCCAATAATGACCATAAAGAAAATAGACAATCTGAATATTCTCATAGTTCTTAAAAAAATAATTTGTCATTCAGAATTTTCCTAAAAAGAAAGCTCCAGTTTTACATGCTTTACCTAAGAAATTCTTAAACATATTTGAAGGAGAAATATTTCCACTCTTGCAAAACTCTCCCAGAAAACTGAAAAAGACTTATGAATTCATTTGTCAAACCAGCATATCTTTAATCCAAAATCTACCAAGGATATTAAAGAAAGGAAAATTAAAGGTAAATCATTTATAAACATGGATGAGTATACCAAACCAAATTCAGCAACATCCAAAATAGAGAATAGATTGATTACATTATAAACACATTGGGTTTCCAGGGATTCCTGGTTAGTTTGCAAATAAGTTAATTTGTCACATTAACAAAATAAAGAAGAAAAAATCATAAGATCATTTCAACAGATACAGAAAAATTCAACCTTTATTTATAATTAAAAACAAACCCTCTTAGTAAAATAGAAATGGTTTACCAATAAAGGATTTCTAAAAAGTCCTATAGATGTCATCACCCTTGAGGGTGAAATGTTGAAACTTTCTCTTGAAATAAAAAAAATAAGACAAGGATATCTGTTATTATTGTATTTATCCAACACTGAAATGGAGAGTATACTAAGATACTTTTATGTGCAACTAACAGATTAACCAATTAAATAAGGATTAAATAATGAGGAAAATTTTTTTTTTTTAATCTCACATAACAAGAACTCTGGTAAAAAGCTCCCACATTTATCTAGTGGCTTAATGATGTCATCGAGGACCGATTCTCAGGCTGGCTTGTCCTTTCATAGTTCAGAAGATGACTGTCACAGCTTCAGGCATTAGAGAGACAGATAGAACACTATTTGCTTAAAGGGGACTTGTATTGCCTCTTATTCTCAACTGAACAAGGAAGGGGACCTATCCTAGAATATATCCGGCAGATTTTTCTTCACATCCCATTGGACAGGATTGGATCACAGGCCGATACCTAACTTCCAGGGAAGCCATGAGAAGAATTGGTATTTTTGGCCTCTATGTGAAGGCTCTGTCCAGAAGAAAAAGGTAGAGAATAGGTGGAGAATGTGTTTTGTATAGGTAGCTTTAGTAACTCACATAAGGCACAGTTCTAACCGGTAAAGCTGGGATTGGAACCCAGGTAGTCTGACTCCAGATATCACACCCTGACCACGCATGCATTCTTAGCCTAGTGTGATTTTGAAAGCAGTGCATTTTAACTATAACTTAATTTTCCAGTGAGAACCAAGAAAATAATCTGGGTACATGGACTCTCAGTGCCACTCTCGAAGTCTATTATAATGTTCACAGCAATTGATTGACAATCATTGAGAAGCTTAAATAAGCTAAAATTCATCTGTTTGCCATAGAAACGTTTTAATTTCACGTAGAATTCTTTTAGAAATAATTATTTATAACATTGGGGCATTTAAAAGTCAATCTATTATGTGTGTTTGAAAAAATGTGAGAACAGTTCATCAACTTTGAAAAGCAGTAATATGCATACAAATCACGTAAAAGGTTTATAATAAGGAGATTAAGTGTCACTAAGCAGAAAAAAGAAACACAAATACAAGTGCACATTTAAAAATAGAATGGGCACATCTTTAAACAAATCTTTTAAGCAAAGTTAAAACAGTAAAATACTTTTTGTAGGGAAAAGTTTTAAAATTGTGAAATCATCATATCACTTCACAGTGCATTTAAAATTATATGCATACTATTAAATTACATTATAACAATAATTATACCTATTTTTACTTGTAATAACAGCAGATATAGGTAATTGATTTCAAATATCCTTAAGTAGTTTTAATTATATAAAGAAAAATTAGTTTTTATAATCACACATGCACATGTATTTAGGATTGGTAAACAAGTTAGCTGTGAAATTAAGTTACCTTTGGCTCTAATTATTACTATGAGATCAGAGTCTTTTAGCCTCCACACTTTTTGGGTGTGTTTTTTTATTTTTTTTATTTTTTATTGTTTTTGACAGAGAGAGAGAGAGAGAGAGAGAGAGAGAGAGAGAGAGAGAGAGAGAGAGAGAGAGAAGGGGGAGGGCCCAGAACAGTCTCCATAGTTGCACATCATTGGTTTTTCCACATAGTTTCATTCCACACGTGGGAGTGGGGCTGCACAGGGCAGGAACTGGGCCGGGGTCTCGCCCCGGTGAGAACCGAACTGGGGGCACTCCCCAGTTCAGCATATGGGTCTGTACGGGCCCGGGGCCGGGATTTGATCCTCGGTCCCCGGGGCTGCAAAGTGAGCACTTAACCCACTGAGCCTTCCCAGCTTCCCTTGGTGTGTTTTTATATTAAAAAAAAAAAAAAGAGCATGTAGATGCTCGTTTTGTTTGTTTGTTTGTTTGTTTGTTTCCTTTTTTTACAGTTTCCAGCCCAACCTGAACCATATTTTATTTTCACATCTTGTGTGGCTATATCCATGCTTCACAGTCTTATGCTGTCTATCTCCCAAAGGTACTAACCAGGTACGTTTGGGATTGGGGAGAATGAGCTGGAAGCAGCAGGATCACCCCTGCCTAGGTCTTTGTGGGTAATCCACCACTGTCGTGGATATAGTGCTGAATTCTGGAGGTGTCAGGGTGAGTAAAGGGGAGATTTCAATTAATTACATTCTCTTGACCTTTGACAACAATTCTGGGTACTATGGAAAACATGAGTCTGGAGAGGAATCCTGACTGGGTAAGATAGGCTGAGAACAGACTGGAAAGGTAGGGATCAATTCCTCTGCCAATTCCTTTTATGCCATCCTCCACCCTTGAAGTCATCATAGGAAGTCTAAGTAAAGTTTTTCTGCAGTGCCTGGAACCTTATAGTCATTGTACATCTGACAATCTTTCTAACCCAAATTTCCTCTTGTTGACCCCCAAAATCCTTCACTATGCACTCTAGGACTTCTCAATGTCATCAGCAAAGCCCACTCTATCCTCAGATTCCTTGCCTGAATGTTCCTACCACCTACTTGTGCTAAACCAAGGTCTTGCACTATTCTAAGAACAGAGCATCATATGACCCTTCTCAAGTGATTGCTGTTTTCCTACCCCCATCTTGAAAATCACTAGGTGTGGAGGTGGGATAGTTGTCCTTTTATTCCTTTTTTATTGTTTCCCAGCAACCATTCTTATCTTCTTGCTTTAAAAACTAATAAACAAACAAAAAACACTTTTTGTTTTTACTTTCTAATTGTTAAATTTATTGGGGTGACATTAGTCAGTAAAAATTAGATAGGATCCAGGTGTACAAGTCTACATTACATTGTCTATATATTACATTATGTGCTCATCACCCAGAGTCAGTTGTCTTTCCATCACTATATATTTGATGTCCCCTCCCTACTCCTCCATATGCCCATACTCTCCCACCCAATTCTCCCTTTGCCCTCAGGTAACTACTAAACTATTGACTGTGTCCATGAGTGTTTGTTTCTTTATTACCTTCAGTTTTATATTCCACCTATGAGTGAGGTCATGTGTCTTGATTTTTTCAGTCTGACTTGTTTTGCTTAATATGATGGTCTCCAGGTCCATCCATGTTGTCACAAATGGCTGTATTTTATAGGTCTTATCACTGAGTAGTACTCCATTGTGTACATGTACCACAACTTCTTTATCCAGTCATCTATCAAAGGACACTGGTTGTTTCCACAACTTGGCCACCAAGAACAGTGCTGCAATGAGCCTTGGGGTACATATATCTTCGTGAATTAAAGTTTTCAGGTTTTTTGGGTAGATACCTAGAAGAGGGATGGCTGGGTCTTATGGCAATTCCATTCCTAGTTTTCTGAGGACTCTCCATACTGCCTTCCATACTGGTTGTACCAGTTTACATTCGCACAAGCAGTATATAAGGGTTCCGTTTTCTCAACAGCTTCTCCAACACTTGTACTTCTGTGTCTTGATTATAATCATTCCAACAGGTGTGAGGTGATATCTCATAGTGGTTTTAATTTGTATTTCCCTAATTGCTAGTGATGTTGAGCAGTTTTTCATATATCTGCTGGCTGTTTGTATGTCTTCATGGGAGGAATGTCTGTTCAGGTCTTCTGCCCATTTTTTCTTCTTTTGAATAATATAGGGTATCACCGTTTGTTCCACCATATTGCAGGCATCTACAATTCTTCTGATCACTTTTCCTTTATCGTTGAAGATGTTAGCACATCCTTTACTGTTTTTCACATGACTACATATGACTCAATGACCTGTCATCATTCTTGGTCATGTCTGTTTTCTACACCTGATCTTAGCCAAAAGGCTGCGAATCAGTTGTCATGTTTGTTTTCAAATAATTCTTTCATCCCAAATCCTGAAACCTTAGTTCCTCCCTGACCCTATTTCCTTCTGTGGTCTTGTTTCTCATTCCATCCCAGCAACCTATTTCTACAGAAATGGTCATTATCAAACAAACAAACAAACAAACAAACAAAACACAATTAAAAACCAACAACCCACCCCCGTCAAAGTCAATTTGGGCTTCTGTAACAGAATACCCTCAACTGGGTGGCTGAGACAACAAACTTTTATTTCTTACAGTTCTGGAGTCTAGGAAGTTCAAAATCAAAGCACCAGTAGATCTGATGTTTGGCGAGACCGTTCTTCCTGGTTTGCAGACACTGTATCCTCACATGGATAAGATGGAAACAACTCTCTTGAGTCTCTTCTTATAAGGGTGCTTATCTCATTCATGAAGGCTCCATCCTTATGACTCATCTATCTACAAAGGACCCATTTAATAATACTATCCTCATTGGGGGTTAGGATTTCAATGTATGGATTTTGAGAGAACACAAACATTCAGTCTATAATACCTCAAACAGCAAGCATGCCACTCTCTAGAGAGTATCACGGTCTATATTTAACTCAGTTCCTCCAACACTCCAACAATTCTTTAATACCATGGGGATTTTCAATTCATTGATCCTATCAACTTTCTCAGTCTATGACCCAATCTATATACTTGCACCTCTTTTTACCCAGCTTAAATTCCATGGTTAATCATTATAATAACTCCCTTCTATCTAATCTTAGCTTCTTGCCCCTTGGTCCCCATTGCATATGTATTCAGTGGCAAAATCTAAATCCTGATTGAGTATAACAGTTGGTCTGCTCTGCACCTGATGCAGCTAAATTCACAACCATATATATTTAAAAAATATATATCACGTCCTTTTTCCGCATATATAAAATTAACTCCTATGTCACTTGTTTATTCTTGATTATCTTTATTTCACAGAAAAGTCATTGATTAAAAATTTTAGTATTTTCCCAACAACAAATTGACCAACTAATTTATATCTGTAATCATAGTCTCTGCCTTTCTACTTGTTAAAACAGATGAACTGTCCACACTCCTATAAGGCCAAGTAACATGGTTGTACATGGACCCAAGTAACCCAGTTGTGCAGGTGAGGATCTTCTCACCCACTCTGGACTGAGTGCCTACAATGATCCCTTCTTTCTCTTGAAATATCATCTTTTCCTTTATAATTACTAGGTTATCCTTGTTAGTTTATGAGCATGCTGTAATTGCTTCCTTTGAAAGCACAACAAAACAAAAAACCTCATACGTTCCCACTCAGGTACTGCTCCATGCCTCTGCTCCCCTTTATAGTTAAAAACTCCTCAAGAAATTTTCTTAAATGCATTGGCAGTCCTTCTTCATCTCCTATCTTCTTTCCACCAATTTCAATCAGCCTTTTTGTCTTCATGACTAGACTGAAACAATTATTGTTAAGGTTCCTAAAAATATCAATTTTCCTAAATCTAATAGTCAATTATTTCCAAAAATGTATTTTCTAATTAAAAACCAAAGGAAAAAAAAAAAGAACCAAGTAGGAGAGTTTGCTCTTGAAGAGCCTTTGGGTACTCAGTGTGATCCATGAACCAGCATCATCTGAATCGCCTGAGGTCTTATTAGAAATGTAGAGGCTAAGGCCTCACCCCAGACCTTGGGTTATTTCTCTGAGCATTAGTTTTTTCATCTCTAAAGTAGGTAATAGTCTATTCTTGATGTTCATTTTATTCAACGTTGCTTTAGCAGGTGGCTACCTGATTCTTTTTCCTTCTGGAATTGCTTTGTTTGTAAGGCTCCTTTTCCCCCTTACCTGACCTGTAACTCCTTCTCAGTCTCTTGCTAAATAAGTCCTCTTCTACCTCTTGACCTTCAACTGTTGAAGTGTCCATGCCTGTTATTTTATTATTGTCCTAACCAGTTTGAACACACAGGCTATAATTTTTTCCAGAATGAGATTCCTGGAGGCTCTGGGTCATCACCCATAACTTCAGGTAGCTTTGTCTGTTTGCCTCTGCAAGTGTACAAGCATTATAAGTTTCTATATGAGCTATGATATGAAAAAGATTAGAAAGCACTATCCTGGATGATATCACTCAATTTCATGGTTTTAAATACCACTTATATACACTAATTATTTCCAAATTTATGTTTCCAGCTCCAGCTCTCCCTCCTGTATCCAATTTCCTAAGCAACATATTTACCTTTATGTCTAACAGGCATCCCAAACTAAAAACATCCAAAAGTGAACTCATAGCATCTCATGGCATTCAGGTAAAATTACAAAAGGAATAATGCTTGACTCCCAATCCATCAGCAAATGTAGGAACTAAATTCAAAGTTGCCCCCAAATATATCTTTCATTGCCTCCACTACTTCCACCCTAGAACATGCCACTGTTACCCTCACTTGGACCCCTGCATTCTCTTCCAGCTCCCCTACTTAGAAGCTAGAGTGACTATTCTACAGTGTAAACCAAAGAACAACCTAATGGCTCTACAAATAACATAACTTCCCTACTCTTGACCTTCCACTGACTGCCAATCACACTAAGAATTAAAATGAAAGACTTTGGTTGACTTATTAAGCTATAAATGATTTTGTTTCAGGCTCTTTCTCCAACATCGTTTCTGGTCTTTACCCAAGTAACCACACTCCATCCCTACTGTCCTCCTTACTATTCTTGAAAACCCCAACTGTGCACTCACTTCAGGCCTCGGTTTCTAATCTCCTTCTCTAGGTGTATTCATGGCTTGGGCCCTTGCTTCAGATTTTTGCCTGAATATTATTAGCTCCTTAGAAAGGGCTTTTTGAAAATCCCAGTCAAATTAATATTACTTGACACTCTTGTCTCCTCACTCTGCTTTATTTTCTTTATGATAGAAGTTATTTGTACCTACTAACACAACTTACATCCGTTGTTTGTTTCTTACCTTTCTCTCTGGAGAAAGTAAGTTCTATGACACATGAGAGATATTTGTTTTGTTCACTCTTCCAGGGATCCTCAAACTATGGCCCGCAGGCCACATGAGGCCCGCCGAAAACATTTATCCGGCCCGCCGGGTGTTTTTGCCACCGCTGCCTGTCCTGCTTAGCAGCCGACTCGTCCCGGGCCTGCAGTCCGGCCCTCCAACGGCCTGAGGGACAGTGAACTGGCCCCCTGTTTAAAAAGTTTGAGGACGTCTGCTTGAGTCCTTAGAACCTGGAAGAATACCAGGCATACAGATGCTCAGTAAATATTTATTTAATTATTTTACACTGCAGGAATGTATATTATATATTGGCATGGTGGGTGGTTGGAGAAAATAGAGATAAGAAGCAGGGAAACCGACTGAGATATTTTAACAATAATTCAGGTCAGAGATAAGAATCAGTGCTAGAATGGTGCCTAGGAATAGTTTTCAGAAGAAAACAGGAAAAAAAGACACAAGCTAAAGAAACCCAAGACAAGTCATTTTGATGTCCCCTTGGAAGTAGAATAAGGTGGGCTGTTAATCATTGTATTCAGCATATATATATTACCACCTATAATTTGGGACATATGGAGATAGAGTAATATTAATACAAATTCCTTCATTGAGAAAGAAAAAATATAAAATCAGAAATATGAGTCTCTCTTTAAGAAGCAAATCAGCTTTAATTAAAGGGAAATAATGAAAAAGATTACTTGAACTAAAGAATACTTTGTTTATTCATATGCCTTTTTGTAAAATGTCTGTGAATTAAGGAGGCTAAATTTGGTTAGCTAACTACCCACATATTAAGATCAAATTTGATTACTCCGGATTTTATCATAAGTGACATATATCTTTGTTGAGCTTTCTGCCATTTAGTGTAAAGAAAAGAACACTTTAAAAACATTAGTTGGTTTCATCCTTATAATAGAGATTATCCTTTATGAGCTAACTGTATTTCTTAGTTTTTTTATGAATGTCAATACTTGAAAAACATAAATAGTAATAAAACATAACAATAAAGGCTAGTGTAGGCAATAGTAATCACTTATAAATTATACTTATTACTGATCACTTCAGAAACAGCGTGTAATGTAAATTACTATTTAAAAAATTCTTCTCCTGGCTAGAATTAAGTTCTTTATTCTCCAGTACTCTAAACACTTCAGTGCAATTTTTTGTATCTGAAACATCAGTTTGATTTGTGGATACAGCTCTTTGCAGCCAATTTTTTAAAAATAAAAATGTGTCTGTCTGCTTCAAAACATAAAACTTTATAGTAAGCTTTGTCTTATTCTGCAGCCTGGGCCATGTACTGTGAGGGATGAACAGAACTGACTGGCCTGGCCTCATGCACATGGAGCTGCTCAGTCACATGCATAGAACTGACTGACCAGCTACATTCACATGGAGCTGACTTAGGCGGAGAGGGAAAACATTAAATTAAATATAAAAAGATTTGATTACACTTAAAGAAAATACTCAGGGTACTTAGAAAGTGAATGACATAGCAGTCTAACTTTGACTGGCTGTGAGATTGGGGAATTCAGGGAAGGTTTCCTGAGAAAGACATTCAAGCTGAGACCAAAAAGACAGATGGACACTTTCCAGGTAAGCTGGGACAGAGACAAGGCTTTCTGGTTGGGGGGATAGTATGTGCAAAAGCTCAGGGCTGGGAAGGAAAATAATACCCTTGAGGAACCAAACAAAGAGCAGTGAACTAAGGGAAATTGATTGAGATGAGACTGGTAAGGTTGCCGGAAATCAGATCATTCAGGGCTTTGAAGAACATGTCAGTGATTTTAGATTCCATTTTATCCTTAAAAAATAATTTTTTTAATTTTATTTATTAGATTTGTTGGGGTAACATTGGTTAGCAAAATTATATAGGTTTCAAGTGTACAATTCTATAATACATCATATATGTGTTGTATTGTGTGCTCACCACCCAGGAATCACTATGTGCTTTGCTATACTTCCTTTTCCTTCTAACAAATAGCCAGAAATGTTTCAGGTAGAGGTTACTCATCAGCTCAAGTCTAGACATGAATTCTATGTGGAGGAGAGCTACAGCCTACTAAACATGGACATAAACTTGTATTGCTTTAAGCCATTTGATTTTGGCGTCTTGTGTTACCAGAGAGTAACCTAGCCTATTCTTGTCTTTGAACATTTGGAATAAGTACAGTAAAATCTTATAGTGATGGAGCATTGACTAGGAGAAAGTCATTTGAAATTTGTAAGAAGTCAGAGTTGTAGCATATTTTAAAGAAATCAAAACTTATTATTTCCAAATATAACAAAACCCCTAAATAGGAAACTAATTAGTAATTATACTCTATTAGAAAGGTAAGACTTTGGGAGAATCTATCTGCTTGAACAATGTAATTTACACATTCAATATTGCAATGTAAGAATAAATGGAAGGTGTATCATTCATTGAAGTGGTGTGCAATTTAACAGGGTCATTGCTGATGGTCAAGGTGTTTAGGCTAAAGGAAGAAAGTAGTGTAGCTAGAGCAGAAGTGTTGGTATGGGGCTGGTAGAGATAAATAGATGTAAGGATAGAATGAAATACATTTATGAACTTGAAAAAAGAGAGGGCATTTGAGTAACATAACTGTCAAGCAATACTTACTTTAGAAAATGTATAAAATTACTCTACTTTCCAAATAAAGCAAAGCAGTGAAACTCAGTAGAGGACTGGGAGACTAGATAAAAACTCTATGGATTAATTTTTGTGTAAGTGTCTAAAATGCTTATATTTTACAAGAGACACATTCTTATCAGAGAAATGACCCCCCAAAGAAAGGAGATTAACACATCTAAATTTGGTTTAGAGAACCTGGATTCATAAGGGATTAACTTCTCTGTGTGTACTTCATAATTTTGGCAGTAGCTCAAAACAAAACAACAACAACAAAAACTCCAAAAACAAAATACTTAATGTTCATGTGAAGGGGCTACTTTGGTATAAACACTGAGGAATATGACAAAACTCATAATGCAATGTGCATCCTCCCTTTTGTTCAAAGCAGTAATTCAGGACAAACCAAAAAAACTTTGTAGGATTTCAATATGTATGAGAGGCATCTGTGACTTTGAGGACATTGTGATAATGAGAAATGGTTGAAAAGACTGCTGCTCAGCAGCATCCAGAGTAATTTCCTCAAAATCTTTCAGTAGTCTCACATTCCACTTTATGCCAAGCAGTACAAGTAGAAAGTGGTTAGAAATGATCAATGAGCAAGTAATGCCAAAGAAACTGAATGGCCTGGAAAGAAACTGGGAAATCTCCCAGTAACAGAAGAAAGTCAGTAAAATAGAACTTGAAGGTAGAATGCAGGGCACGGAGACAAACAACGCCTGAAGCATGGCAACATAATACACAAAAAGCCAGCAGGGCCAGCCAGAAAATACATGTGTAGGAAAAGTAGGACAAGAAGAGCATGAGTCCTGCCAGATCAAAATTAAAAACATATTTATAAATGTTAAGCCAGATTTTAAAAATTTATTTCAAAGACCCAGAAGTATTTGGGGATGAGGTGGGATGGAGGGAATGGGAGAATATTTAAGAAAGTATAGAATGTATTGAGTAATAATTATTGAAGTAGTTGAATGTATCTCCTAAGGTATTCCTGTAATTTTCTTTAAAAGATACTTTTTCCTCTAATTCAAGGATTAGGATGTTATCTGCCCAAAACTCTGAGTTGTGAGTGGGTGTTGGGCATGGAGAGAATTTACAGAGTTATGAGCTATTGGGAAATATTTGTTTCTCTCTGAGTAACCCTGACCCAGCCAGAGTTCTAGTGGTTTTCAAAAAGGCAACATTGGTTGCCTTGAATCTTCTCCTTTCATTTGAGAACAAACCTAGTTCCTCACAATCGCATCTTCTTTTTAAAGATGTATAACTGTTGGAACAGGTGATCAGAGGCAGCCAATGTGAGGTCAGCAGTTCATGCCAGAGTTCACCACCCAGGGTCCATCTTACAAGAGCTATGAGAAGGCTTCTCTCTTCAACAAGCAGAATTTATCCTGCCCAAAGGGAAGACTTCAGCTGGTCATGCAGGAATAGGGGAGAGCTTCTTCAGACTTCATTACAGAAGTCCAATTCTTAGTGAAACTATTGTAAGCATGTGTGTTAAAAAAAATTGCCTGGTTTTAAATTCACAGAAGAGTGGATTCCACCTTTTACATACCTCTCAAATTCTATTGCTTCTCCCCATTATCACTGCTACAAACCCAGCCCAAATAGCTAGTGTGTCTTACCTGGGTTATTTTAATAGTCTCCAGTCAGTCTTCTCCAGATCCTAGAATAGTCTCCATCCCACAAGAGTGGTCTTTTAAAATGCAAGTGTAATCACATCTCATTGCTTCAAGGATAAGGTCCAAAATAAAGAGTGCTGTATCCAAGGCACTATCTGGTCCCAGCCTACCTCTCTATCCTAGTGACAACATATGTCTAGACATAAGTTTTGCTTGGCAGGCTCTCTCCCATCCTCTCCACCTCCTCCACCTTTAATAGCTAACTAACTCACTTTCCCTGTTATTTTCCACACCTGGCTACAAGTAGGTTTTTACCAATCTGACAGAGAAGACATTTGAGTTTGTGAAGATGCTCTTTCTTTTTCTTTCTTCTTGGACCAATCTTAGCATAGGAGAAAATGGTTCTGTAAAAAATGAAAATACTGCAGCAAAATGATCTGTGCCTCTTTCATCATTCTCAATTAGTATGTTCTTTTTCATACATGTCAATAGCTAATGGTTTCTAAGAAAATTAATAGCTAACTGATCAAATTAAGCTAATTAAGCTTCTAATAGTTAACTAAGCAAATTAAGTAATATACAAGGTCTGACAATTAAGTTCACGAGCTTGTCACCATGTACTTACGTGTTGGCAGCACTGTATAAACAACTCGTAAGGTTTCATAACCTTAGTATATCAGTTTCTCACAGCTTTGTTCATGTTCAAGTGTGGCAGTCTTGCTGAGTGACATTCATTACTGTTGTTGGGTGTTTTTGTGTGCTGTCACAAGAATGTCAGAGCTTGAATTAGAGCAATGAACAAACATTAAATTTCTTGTTAAACTTGGCAAGAGTGGAAGTAAAATCAAGGACATGTTATGGGGCTAATGCCATGAAGAAAACATCAGTGTACAAATGGACCAAACATTTTTCCAAAGGGAGAGAAAGTGTCACTGATGAAGAGAGGTCAAGGGGGGCAGTAATGAGCAGAACTGATGAAAACATTACAAAAATTTGTCAAATTGTATGTCAACATTGTCAGCTGATTGTGAGAAGCATAGCAGACCAAATCAACAACAATAGAGAAACAGTTAAAAAAAATCTTCACTGAAAATCTTAGCATGAGAAAGGTGTGCACAGATATGGTCCCAAAGGAGCTAACTGATGAACAAAAGCAAAGGAGAGTCAAAGTTTGCCAAGACCTTTTGGAGAGGCAAGACGATGTTTTGGGGCATGTTGTCACTGGTGATGAAAAATGGGTGTACAACATGTCCCTGAAACAAAGTGTCAAAGTGTACAATGGAAGTTAACCAATTCTCCACTACCAAAAAAGTTCCATCAGTCCCAATTAGGAGGCAAAACAATGCTGCTAACCTTTTTTTATATCAGAGGCATTGTTCATTATAAATTTGTACCAACTGGACAGTCAACTAAGTTGACAATTTGGAAGTGCTGAAAAGGCTGCATGAAAAAGTTAGAGGAAAATAACCTGAACTTTTTGCCAACAACTCATGGCTCTTGCATCATGACAGTGCACCAGCTTACATGGCGCTGTCTGTGAGGAAGTTTTTAGTCAGTAAACAAATAACTGTATTGGAACACCTTCCCTACTCAATTGATCTGGCTCCAATAACTTTTTTCTTTATCTGAAGATAAAGAAAATATTGAAATGAAGACATTTTGATGACATTCAGGACATCAAGTGTAATACGATGACAGCTCTCCTGGCTGTTCCAGAAAAAGAGTTCCAAAATTGCTTCAAAGGGTAGATTAGGTGTTGGTGTTAGTGCATAGCTTCCCAAGGGGAGTACTTTGAAGGTGACTATAATGATGTTCAGCAATGAGGTATGTAGTACTTTTTTAGGATTAGTTTGAGAACTTAATTGTCAGACCTCATAGAACCACCCTTATAGTCCCTCTACCAGGTGTGAAAGCAAGTGTTAGACTAAATTCTATAACACATTTAAACATTTATATGCAAGCAGTAACAGAAAGAGTCATATAATATTTTTTGCAAGCTCAATGATACAAATCTCTGAACCTTTTAAGTTCATGCCCCGCATGGGAGATTCACTTGAGGAATGTGACACAGTTCCAGTTCCAGGATGCTACTAACCTCATTGTTGGGTTTAGGCAATGAGTTCCCTAAGTCAGTGATGGAACACACTATTGGTTCAGAATTAAGCCCTAGGGCTCCATTCTGATCGATATATACTTTCATATAAAGGTGGAAATGCTCTCTTCCACATCTTAAATACCACTTACTTATCAGATGAAAAAATAAATTATAATGTCTATTTTGCTAATATACCCTTTGGAGTTAATTAAAGACAAAGATACTGTTGGGAAAAGCAGTCCTTCAACCTCTTCTCTTAAACCTATGACTCCCTTTAGCTTTCTGCAGGTGTTTCTTCCACTTCTATTCTTCCCCTCCCTTATCTTCTATTGCTCTTCTATCATCCACAGACTGGTCTGTGCCTCCCTTGCTCCCCCTGAAAAGGCCCTTGCCTAAGAAACTAAGGATCAAGTCACCTTTATTGGTCTGAGGCATTTATAGAGTCAGCATATTATATTAATTAAGGTAGGTGAAACCAGCTCCTAAATCTTAATGGCATTACCTGATGAATACTTATTTTTAGCTTGTGTCATGATTTGCTCATGTAAATATTCATCTTTGTCGGCCATCCAAGTGGTGATTCGGGGACTTAGGCTCCTTTCATCTGTGGCCCCACCATCTCCTGGAGACTCAGAATCCTCAGCAAGACCTCTGCATCTGGCAGCTGGAGAGCATTGTATGTATTGTTAGCATGGCACAGAACTAGAGGAGAAATATATCACTTCTACTCTTACTTCATTGGTCCTACACAGCCTGAAAGGAGGCTGGAAAATGCATTGTGGCTGTTTGTCCAGTTGGAAAAAGAAACTGCTGAGCTGATAGCAGTTCTTTACCAGAGTCTGCTATTCCTCCTTTCTAAAACTTTCTCTCCTTTGTCTTCTATGACACCATTCTTTTGGTGTCTATCTTCAGATCTTGACTGCTTGTTTCCAGTCTCAGCATCTCTTTCTTTTATCTATCCCTTCACGTTGGTATTCCCTAGCATTTGTCTCTTCACTCATTTCTCACTACATGATTCTTCCTGGAAGATGTCATAAACAACCAGAATACCTGTCTCCATCTTTCTATTTATACCCCCTTGTAAAAAAGCGGCTCCTCATTTATAAGTCTCCTTTAGATAAGTAGGCATCTATCTACTCAGACACTAAACTGGAAAACTGTAAGTGGTCCCATATTCTTTTCTTATCCTTTATAACCAAAGTTTCTCAACCACCATACTATTGACATTTAAGGCTGGATAATTTTTTGATGTGGGAGCTGTCCTGTTCATTTTGGATGTTTAGTGGCATCCTGGCTTCTAGCTACTAGATGCCAGTAGCTAAGTCCCCTACCTCTACCAAGTTGTGACACATTGCCAAGTTTCCCCTGGAAAAGGTGGGGGATCATCCCCAGTTGAGAACTGCATTATTCAGTCCTATAGATTCGATCATTGCAATATTTATCCCCTCCATTCTAGTTTCTTGACATTAAAATTATTAAAGTCTACACTGTTCTGTGTCTGGATTTCTCCAGTTGTCTCCTATCTCACTGTGGCAAGTTGACTGATCTAACAGTTATTCTTGATTCAAGTCTTTATTGCTGCCTTCCACTAAAAAAAAAAATAATAATAAAAAAAATTTGTTTTTTGGCCTCCCTTGCATGGCCAGGTGATACCATCTGGCATGTCAAATCAGGTTTGTGTAGACAGTTACAGTTGAACTTAAAGGTTCCAAGGCTTTAGAATCATCTGTCTTGGACTGTATGTATCTCAGCCTCATCACTCTGGTAGTCATGTAACTTTAGGAAAGTTACTTACTTAAGTTATCTGTGCCCTATCAGTAATACTGGGGTAATAACAGTACCAATCTTATAGGATTACTCTGAAGATTAACAATTTAATATTTATAAAGTGTTTAGCAATATATTGGGCTGAATGTAAACACTGGATAAATGGTGGCTATGATAGGGAAATGGCATCGATGATGTAGTATCTTTTTAAATTGCTAATTGCAAAGGTTAATTCTTTACATCCTATACCAACCGCTGTTCACCTTTGAAGACTCAGTTTAGGGAAGATTTTTCTCTGGAAGTTTTCTCACACTTTTCCTTCCAAATTACAAGCCCCTTCTGAGATGTTACTTGTTTTTCTCACTTACTAGGCTGTGAATGCCTACAAGGACCAGAACTTTCTTCTCTCTGTATATTTCCAGAACCACCACAAGTGCTCAGTAAATATGAAATGCTCAAGAAGGGTATGTGGACTAACTCAATCAATGAATGAATATTAGAAATATACACTAGCCTTGCAAGTAACTTCCCTCCCATTTAGCAGCAGGTGGGAAGGGTGGACCTTTAAAAATTTTGGACATACCTAGGGTAAATGATACACAAATCAGCCAGGTGAATTTTTAAAAGGAAGTTTATCTCACTAGCCTGGTTAATTGCAGCTAGTTTTTAAGTAAACCGATGGTAGAGACAAAAATATCCCTAGTGTAAAAAGAAAAACTCTATAACACCAAACTTTGCAGACATCTTTTTAAAACCTTATTCTAAATACATTTATCTAAATTTGCCCAGGAGAGTGGCAATGAGAAGTGTTAATTGACAAAAAAATCAATTAAAAAAAATTTATTTTATTGTTTTTGCCAGAGACAGAGAGAGACAGAGAGAAGGGGGAGGGCCCAGAGCAGCCTCCATAGTTGTACGTCATCAGTTTTTAACATGGTTTTGTTTCACACAGGTGGGCGGGAACCACGCAGGGCAGGAACTGGGCTGGGGCCCTCGCACACCCCAGTTCAGCGTATGGGTCTACACTGGCCGGGGCTGGGATTCAACCCTCGGTCCCTAGGGCTGCAAAGTGAGCACTTAACCACTGAGCCATCCTGGCTTACTGAGAAGTCAGTTTTTAACATTCCATTGGTACAGTTTCCAAAATGAGGAAGTTGCCTAGTGGTTAAAATAACTCTTAATTACATGCGTATGCACGCGTGCACACACACACTTCCCCCCCTTGTTCAGTCTCTATTTAGCAGACTGTTAATAAATTGAAAAATACAAACATTCCTAATGGGGAAAAAGAGAAAGTGTAATTCTAAGCAATTTAGTGTTCTCATCCTGGTCTCTCTTAGGAGGAGAATCCAACCATGTTTGATTAGGAGAACTTGGTGGTGACTTTTCTCCCCAGGTTTTGGACCCAACCATCTGTCATTTTCCATTTAACTGTTATAACCCAGGTGAGACAAATTCATAGGAGAGCCAAATTCCTAAGCAAGGTGAGTTTATTATAAGCCGGCGACCACGGAGGACTAATGTCTCTCAAAAACCCATGGCCCCGAATGTAGAAAATGAGGGGTTTAGAAAGGCAAAAATTACATCTTGTCTTTCTAGGTGGTTTTAGCAAAAGCGTTTGTACAGAAGCCAATAAGCATATTTCAAATTCTGATCCGGGAACAATTGAAGGGTTTACAATAGCCAGGGGCACCTGCATAATCACAATGGCCAGGGGCACCAGCAGCAACGGAAAATTACAAAGGTGGTGAGGGGGAACCGGAGAGATCACAATTCGGGGCTAGTGGCGCCATAATGGAAAGTAGAACATTACGTGCAGAATGTCAGGTATTCGCTGTAACATAGCAAACTATAACTAAGATTTTCTTCTGTAGATTAAAATTTGTTAGTTCATCTCTTCTGGAGTGATTTATAAATCAATTTTTTTTTTTTATGAAGGAAGAAATTTTTTATTTTGCCAATTACTAAAAAATACTTTGTGTTTTTAGAGTGCTGGGGTTAGATATCTTTTGGAAATCCTTCGTGTAAGCATACTCCATTTACATTCTTCTTGAAGTTGGCTCCTATGGGGCTGGAAGGCAGAGATGAAATTGTCACGTGTGCATAGAATCTCGTTCTGTTACAAGTATGCCCAGGAGAACTTGAGTGATAACAGGAGCGTGGGCTAGCCCGCCGAGTGGAAGACTCAGGTGCTGTCAGGGCCTGGCGGGCATGGTCAAGCACAGGTGAGGTTAAGGTCAAATGCAAGAAAATGACCAGAGGAGTGTGAGGGGACCTTAAGAGGGCATGCCAGGGGTGAAAGGATTTAAATTCTATTTGAAAAAGAAACCACTCCGGGGTTTCCCATTAAACTGGCTGGCTGATCAATGCATTTATTTGCCTTCCTTTCCCAAACTCTCTTAAAATGACAGTTAACAAAAATAAAATAAAATAAAATAAATAAATAAATAAATAAAATAAAATAAAAAGGTAAGAAGCCATAAAAAAATCTGAGGGGAGATACCAGCAAAGAAAATGTTAAGACAAAGTGGGGAGACCATGAAAAGGGGAAGAAAGTACCGGTAACTGACTTCTTTAAATGGAGGAAGTTACAACCTTTGGAAGGTAGGGGTTGGGAGTATGAACACTGGATGGTTGAAACCACCAGTATTTTCCTTCCCCAGGAGACTGTCTGCCCTGACCCTTCAGAGTTCCCCGTGAAACTTAACTGGAGAGGCCTCTGGTGTAAGGGAATATTGGCACAGCTCAGGATGGGGATGAGGGTGAGCAGTGGCTGAAAACAGTTGTTCAGTCTCTGTCTAAACTCTGAAATCAAAGCTCCCTCCCTCTTCATCCCAAATCAGTACAACCCTGAATCAAATCTTATTAAAAAGTGACCAGAAATGAATTACTACTGGAAAGTGAGCGACTTCTTAAAAGGTCTCCAAAACTCAACCAAACCACTCTTTAAAGGTAACTTTTGATCTGTACGACCGCGACAGTCTCAGTAACATTTGTGACTTTAATAACTACAGCCCTTCCAAAACAACTGAATTCACTTTCCCTGGATGCCCCGTGGTTCCTGAAGAAGTCACACCAACACTGGAGAGCCAGGGATTCCCCAACCCGTGGAACACAAAACGCTCTCCCAGAGCCAGTGTTGCCAGCCCTCGGAGCCCTCCTCGCCGGCGTCCAGGCGGGCTCGCGCTCCGGGGGTACGCGGGCCTCCAGAGCTAGGCCAGCCCCGCGGCCTGGAGAGAAGAGCGGGACCGGCTCACGCCGCCTCCACGCCCCCCGCCTCCCGCCATGCGCCCCTCCCCTTGCCAAAGCTCGGGCTGTCGGGACTGCCCTTATTGTTGGCTACGTCTGTCACTTTGTGGGCCGTGTGACATGAATGGATGAGCTGGACACACCTTCCAGCCTTTTAGAAAAAAAAGAAGAAAAAAGAAAAAAAACCCATCGGGATCTGCACAGACAGCCCCAGGAGCCTACGCCGCGGGCCAGAGAAACGCACAGCTTCCCCCTCCCACATTCACTCCTCCCATCCTTAAAAAAAAAAAAAGAAGCCGGACCCAAATAAATAATAGCGTTCCGAGCCGGCCGGCGTGCTCCCTGCCCTCGCGGCCTCTCCCAGGGCGCGCGAGTTAGAGGCGGGCGTGCAGCCGGCGCGCCGGCCCCGCACCATGCTCCCCAGCGCCCTGGCGGCCCACGCCGGCGCGTACTGGGACGTCGTGGCTTCCTCCGCGCTCTTCAACTTTCCCGCGGCGCCGGGCTTCGGCAACCTGGGCAAGAGTTTCTTGATCGAGAACTTGCTGCGGGCTGGGGGCGCCCCGCCTCCCGGTCTGCAGCCGCCCCAGTCCCCCGGCCCGGCGGCCGCTTTAGCCACCGTCACCGCCGCCGAGGCGGGCGCGCAGGTCCGGCCCTTGCCTGCCAACCCTGTTCCCTTGAAGCTGTGCCCTGCGGCCGAACCAGTCAGCCCCGGAGGGGCGCCCTACGGCACGCGGTGGGCTTTTCAAGTACTCAGCCCCTCGGCGGACGGCGCAAGGCTGCCCGGCCGGGCTCCGGGGGACCGAGACTGTACCTTCCAGCCTTCAGCCCCAGGTGAGCCAGCTCTCCCCTCCCCGGCCGTGCCCGGTGCCTCCTGGCCCGGGATCTGGGCGCGCAGGCGGTGCGCCCTGCGCGGAAGGCGCTCCGACCCCAGTGCGCTGGAATCCGCTCTGGCCTGCCACCTTCCTAGAGCATCCTGAGCTTTGGTGGGGATGCCACTTTTGGGGTAAGGAGGATAGCACCACTGACTGTGATTCCTCTCGCATCCCACGCCATCAGCTTCCTCAGCCCCCTTCTAACAAGTGGTAGGGCTACCTGCATGTCTGACTCTAGGCCTTTCTAGAGAAACCCTGAAGGCACTTCGTTGTTAGCCAGAAAGTGCAGCCCCAGACCCTAGTTTTTTGGGCTCCCCGGACCGATTTCACGGGATTTCCCAAATTCAGTGTTTCTGTCGCAGAGGCCGAGCGACACCAGCTCCCTGGAAAGTTTTTGGCAAGGAGAGCCTCGCGCGGTCCGCTTTGGGGGCCTTTGCCTCTTAAACTGTTGCGACGGTCAGGGCCCTTCAAGAACGGTCGCCAAGATCTTTGGAAGGAGACTTGGGTTAAGTTTCGTCTTTCTCCATCCTCACGTTTTGGTTCACTAAGAGGCACAAGGAAATCAAGGCCCACTTTTTTATTCGTGCTGAGTTGAAACAGCTGAATTCAGGCACCTGGAGTAGGAAGTTCACCAGAAAATGGGAATTTACCAAAAGAAGGGCAGTTTGGGTTTGCTTCAGTTCTCTTGTAATACTTGAGTGGGAAGAAGATGCGGACAGTTTAGTCAAATATTAGCTGAAGATTATGGAGGGGCTCCCCAAATTGGCAGTAAAAAACCGGAAAAGCCTCTTAGAGACTCAGAAGCTGAGATCTAATTGTATTATTTTTTTTTGTCTGCGTCCTTAGACGATCTTAACTCATTCTTTTAATCCCGACGGGTTTGTTCAGAATGACTAATAGACGCTTTTTCAGCAAATTCCATTGTCCCAGTAAACTGCCGGATCAAATTTATTGCTAATGGCTTTATAGAATTTAACATGTTTAGAACCTGTCCTGGTCTTTCAGTTTGAAATGGTTAACGTACTAACAGAATAGAACAAGTATTATAATTATATGAGCACCGATCTCATTCACATAGTGTAAAACCTAAATTCTAGGAAGCCTTTTTGCACCCTGGTAGAGGAACAAATATAGTTAAGGCTAAAGTTTATGTGCCTTGGAAATTTGGACCACACTGTTCTTTTTGCACTACTAGGAAAATTAGAAACTAATAAAGCAGGTTTACATAGACAAGAGTTAGTAAATAATTAATGTTGTCTCATAAAAATAGCATTTTCAAGAAAATTTAGTGACTTGCTTCACTTTTGATGGTTTGACATTATGTTCAAAGAAGTTATTTTTTATGGTTTCTTATATTGCTCCTGATCATGATCGGTCACTCAACAATGGAAAGTTACTTAATTTAAATTTTGTAGATTTTGCACATTAAATTTAAACAAACCAAATACTAATTAAATGTAGATATTTCAATAACTCTGAAAAATAATTTTGGATATCTATTTGTTTCATTCAAAATATTGCAATTATCGGGTAAAGGGTTTCCTAACCACACTTTTTTTTTTTTAAATTTTAAGAATGTATTCATTCTTGTACACTTGGTAAAGTGTCAAAATGGAAAACTTAGTTTTTGGAATAATTAAGAGTATAATAATTTATATTTCTCTTTGAAGTATTCTAATGTAGTTTAAGCATATACTTTTTCTAATATTTTGTCCAGTATTTATTGAAGATTTGATGCTCTCCTAGGTTAGTTTCATTTGAACAAGTAACCTTTAATTTCAAAAACTCATTCTTGTAAAGAATTCATTTAATTTTGAAACTAGAAAAATACCTTAAGAGAATTAAAGCCTCATAAATTTGTGCCCACAAATATGCTGCTTAAAATTAACAGTTACATTAATTTTCATATTTTGACAAAGAAGGTAGTTTTATAAGCATTGCCCAGTTTTATTTAAATGACAGGTTCTTGCCTTACTGAATATTATAGAACTTTTATACCATGTAGAATTATGAAGTTATAATGAGTGCTGACAGTGTTAGCCATCACCTAAAAATTAGATGGGAATGAAATAATGATTATGTTCTGTAGAGAGTATAAAGGAGATAGAAATTCTGAATTGGTAGTGAACAACCAGTTTGGATCTTTTTGATACTACCTTAGAAGTGGATCACAGAATGTGATTTTTAATCATTTCAGTGTATTGACTACCCACTGTTTTCTCAACCATAATTTGTAGATTGCACAAGTCTACATGAATAAGAAAACCCCAGAGTTCTTTTTAAGTGCATTGGTGAAATAGAACATCATTTCTGCTTCATTATTTTTGTTACCCCCTATTAATTGTATGATACATTTCATTCTTTCAGCAAATGCTTACTGAGTGTCTTGCATGTGTCAAGCTCCATTCTAGGCCATTGAGATAATCAGTGAACAAATCAGATAACTGTCTCTGTCCCGGGTGGGTCTTACATTCCATGTTCTGTACTGCTTTATAGTTTACCAAGCATATGGTTAGCTGCTTTAATCCTCATAATAGACCAATTTTCTCTGTAATGATCATGTCACTTTCCAATATTTTGTCTCAAGTGTCAGTTTAAACATTTGTGAACTTGTGATAGAAAAAAGAATTGCCCAAATCTTCATATTCCTTAGATGAATCTTTCTTTGAATAGGAGAAACTAATGAGGGATAATGGGATAACCAATTACATGTATCACAATAATAAATCAGATTGTGATATTGTATCTGAGCCTATAAAAGAAATTGGCCTTCCCATTTATCTTGCTATGTGTCTGAAAGGTGGTGACAGTTAAACAATAACACAGATTTGTGTACAGGTCATGGATGAAAGTACAGCTGTCAGTTCTTTGTTCCTAAAAATTGGCAAGTATTTGAGTATTAGTGTAAGAAAAAGAACACTCCGTGACTGAATGTTGCCAAGTTGTTTATATAGAGTAGTTTAAAAGCTTTACTTTAAAACTCAAAGAACATTCCTCTAGGCTTGAGAGGGGCACATTTAGTACAATAGTAAGTAGTAAGATGTTTCATCTCCAGGGGTTGTATCTGGGAAAAAAAGTTTTCGATCTGTTACAGTTTATTAGTGGAAACCAGGAGGTTTTACAAGTAAATCCTAATCATCAGAGATTCTCCTTCAGAAGTCTGTTAACGTCATTATTTGGCAAATATGGTGCTACATTAAATTAGTCATGTTTTTGTATATAAAAGAGGGTCTTGAAATGTAAAAAGCCAGAAAAATTTAAATTTCTCTTGGTTATGCCATTAATTATCTTCAAAATAAAATAACAAATAACTTTGCTTTTTAATAACATTTGTTATTTTAAACATTTTAGAAGATGTTCGACATAAAAATAATTTCTTGAATAGAATTTGCTGATTATTAAATCTACTGGTAATGAGTATAAACATTTGAGAAAATGTTTGACATAATGATAATCTTCTGAATATGATTTATTGTTTATTAAATATACTGGTGCTGCGTATAAAAGGATTAAAAAGCTAATATTTATTCTGGATAGGTGAATTGAACTGTTCTTTTTTTTTTTAAAGCAATTTTGTCAAGTAAGTTGTACTATATAATACAGAAATGGAACCAGATCCATAGGATTCTTTTCTGGTACCCTGTTAGGATTGTTTCTCACCATTAATACTTAATGTGCACTCTAGTTTTCTTGTCTACCTCCCAGTCTCAGTTACTATTTACCTATTAATTCTTGAGTGTCTTCAACTTATGCTTTCAACTCCAATTGGTAGTTTTTTCCACTTTCACTGAGATACACTAAAAGTGTGAAATAAAATAGCTTCTTTTACATTTTAGGCACGTAAGGATGGGGGGAGGAGATGGATCTGTGCTCCAAGTGGGGATTCCAGTTCTGATTTATTAAGCCAGGGTTTGTCATTTATTTTTGCTGACACTATGTTCTTGATTTGCTTTGGCAAATTAAACTCATAGAATCTTGAATGTTGATGATACTGACCCAGAACCAGGATGAAGAGAATGGGGGAGTTGGTAATGATGGGGCCCTTTCAAGTGGTTCTTTGCTCAGGCCATCACCCCAATCATCCTTTGGTGGAATTTGTACATAATAGCATTCCATGTTCTTACTAAATTTACATCTGAATACTTTTTGTAATCTGCTTAATACATCTTTAGATTTATATTAAAATATTATTAGCTTTTACATAGTTCATGAGGAATCATCTCTGAACAAATTGTTATATGGTCCCCAAATTAATAAACTTCAGGTTCAAAGAGAAGTTCTTGCAGTGAAGAGAATCAATAAGACTAATGGACAGTCCCTTTACTTCCAGTACTGATTGAGTAAGCCACACTCCTTAAAAATAATGTCTGAGTTGGAACTACAACAGGATAGCAGATTGTGTGCATTTAATTTGCCTCTAACTTTAGCACCTAGCCCTCTCCCAACCTCTAACATATGCTTCTCTACCTTGCTTTAACAATGCAGAATCACATGTATTAAAGCTATTGAGGTTTAATAATAAAACAGGAGTAATTCTAACAGGCAAGTAGGAATATTTTAGGAATTTCCCTTAACTCTTATTTACTTTAGAAATTTGAGGATTATTTTAAGAATGCCCAGAAAATTGGATTTGGATTTATGCAGAACTAATCTAGGATCTTGAGAGTTCAGGGTGACATACAGGAAGTCCAAGGATGCCATATGTTGTGGGCACTATAAAGGATTGTTAACAGTGATTTTGTCTACGTTTGTTGGTCATAAATGTGGCTCAGATGTTGGAGTTAGAGCTGTGCATTAGACTGTGTCATCTTCTTTGAATGTGCCACCTCTTTACTATTCTTGTGTCCACTGGAAAGAAGTCCCTTTTGGTATAAGAAGACATTTTATAGTTAGGTTTGTTGCTGAACAATGACAGAAATGGTAGCAACTTTGTAAGTAAGGGAGCAACGTAGCTAATGTGTTTATAAATACTTTGAGATTCTTTGCTATGAAAGTTTTTACAGAAATGAAATATTATCATCTTTAAAATATTTAAACAAATATGTCCTTATGTTAGGGTTAGGGTTAGGGAGGTATACATACACACTTCATTAACTCTTCCCTCAACCTACTTTCTACCACCCTATTTTTCTTGTTGATATTGTCCATAACTTCAGAATCCATCTTATTATATCTTTTGAGGGGACTTAATTTGTAGCTCTTAATATAGTGTTTGTCCACTGAATCTTGGGTTAACAGAGACTCTCAAAGTTTTTTTCTTCGTTACAGTGATTTTTTTTTTTTTTCATAGTGAAGGTACACAATTTTTAAATCAGTTAAACAGTTTTCATTCCAGTATACCTGGAGTTTGTCAGGAATAAAAAAGGCAACTTGTAAAAAGAAAACAATGTGATTTTTATCTAGGAATGCTTGTTAGAATCCCTATTTAAGACTTCATTAGATCATGCTTCTGTTTTATGCTCTTAGTAAAAAAATTGGATTTTTGCCTTAACATATATTATGCTTACCAGACCCCTGTATATTTTATTTTACTTTCAGTAATGTTTCCACTTTTAATGAAATCTCTCCCTCTTATTCTTTTAGCCTCCAGTTAATACTTGATTTGGCATTGCTGAGAATTCATCATTTTACATAAAGTTATATTACTGATTTCATTTTTTAAAAGATTTATTGTATTGTTTGAGAGAGGATGGGGGGAGGGGGGAGGAGGGCCCAGAACATTCTCCATAGTTGTACATCATTAGTTGTGACATAGTTTCATTCCACACAGGTGGATATGGGGCCACATGGGATGGGAACCTAACTGAGAGGTGAGAACCTTTGCTACTATCCGCTGGTTACCAGTTGTGCCACAGTTCAGCATGTGGGTTTGCACGAGCCAGGGCCGGGAATTGAACTGTGCACCTTGCTATTGTGAGGCAAGTGCTTAACTGCTGAGCTATCCTGACATCCCACTGATTTCATTTTTAATAGCATTATTCATTTTGTCAACCAGCTATTAGTATGGAATATTTCAGGGGCACATTTTTGTGAGTTATGTGAAAAGTAAACTCAAGGCAAAAAAATCATCTCTGAAGTCAAAGGTCAAAAATTCTCTAAGTTTTTAGACTTTTGTTTCAGAACCAAAGCGTCCAAGGTAAGGAAAGAAAAAAAAAAAATCAAGTCTTTTTCTATGTATTGCTAAATATTTAATTGCCTTCTTGTTTATAAATATTCCAAAGATGAACTAGATTTTTCACTTTCCTTTCACATGTTCAGGCACCATGCCATAACAGTATTCATCTTATTAATTCTAAGTGACCCTCAGAAATAGCATATATAGTATATACGTTTTTACCAGTCCTCTTGAGAGGACTCAAAATTTCTTGTTCCTTAAAATTTTAAATCTCTAACCCTTCTAAAAAAAATCTGTGAAGATGTCAGTAAGCTATTCTTTGAGAAGATGTATGTACATTAAAGAGAATAAAAATCATGACTGCTGACAAGTTTTTTAATAGACTAACCTAGGGCTGGATTGAGTTTAGGTGTAGTGAACGAATTTTATAGTTATATTAGGTCTGAAACCAAAAGGTAGTCTGATTCTTTAAAGCAGGGACAGAGTCATCCTATTTGTTTACATATTTTCTATAGGTTCTTTTGCACAAATTGAATCATTGCAACAAAGACCATATGGCCTGCAAAGCTTAATGTATTTACTGTCTGACCCTTACAGTAAAGGTTTGACAATACTTTTTCCAAAGCATAAATGGAAAATTGAGTAAATTTCAAAATACTGTATAGTTTCCTAAACTGGTTTTAGCAGTGCTTTTAATCTCCTTGAGTCTGTTTCCTTATTTTAAAATGAGAACAGATGTTAGGATCTGCCTTTAACTTTTAAGCACATACCTCAAAAGCTCATTGATAACATATAGGGAAAGGGGACCCCTTTGCATCATTTCACCATAAGTAAAATATTGGTAAAAGAGGGATTGCTGTGTAAGAAACCATTTCAAAACTTAGGGGCTTAAAGGAACTATTAGTGTCTCTCTCATTTTTGTGGGTGGGGCTAATTTGGGTGGTTCTCACTTGGAATCTTGTTGCTGTTAGGATGTCAGCTGAGGCTACAATCATCTGAAGGCTCAACTGGGCTGGATATCCAAGATGGCTGCTCACATGGCAGACTGTGAGGCTGACTGTTGACTGGGTGCTCGTCTAGACCTGTTCTAACATCTGCACTTGGACTTTCCAAGTGTTCTGAGCTGCTTGCAGCATGGTGCTTGAGCTCTGAAAGGGAGATTTCTAAGAACAAACATTCCAGGAAACCCAGGTGGTAACTCAACTCTTGGAAGTTCTTATGACCTAGCCTTGGAAGTTCCAGAATGTCACTTCTTGTATATTCCTTAGTAAACAAGGCAGCAAGCCACCCCATATATAGGAGAATGGAAAACGGATCCCATCTTTCAGGAGTGCTAAATAATACGCAAGCATTTAAAAATTTGCCACAGGGTGAAATCAGGATAACCATCTTCGGACACAATTTCTATCAGGTCTGTCTCCTACTGGAGTAGACCAGTGAAGGAATTAATCTCATGAAATGGTATAATTGGGATCTCACAGAACCTCCATTAGGCTCTAAGTTTTGACAGCTACAGGTACTATTCTGTTATGGTATTGTCTTTTGTGACATTAACTTTATGGAAAAAAAAAAAAAAGAGGACAGGAGTTCCTCAAATTTAGCTCATTTTTCCCCCAGAGTTGTCTATTGGAGACTTATTGAAGGAAGAACCAGCAGAGGTAATGACCACCTTTGATTATTGCAGTGAACTCGGGGCCCACAGATTGAGAAGAAACCAGACCCTACCCATTTGTTAGTGTTGTAAGGACAGGAGAAGATGCTAGTAGGAGAGTACAAATAAATGATTATCGTTACCTATTGCTACAACATGTTGTTACAGAAGTAGCATCCTTCCATTTAGCCCCTCCTTATTCCACCACATCTCATTTACTAATGCTAGGTGAAATTTCCTGAAATACAGCTTTCATCATATCAACAAGCTATTTGGGGAAACCTTAATTATCCCCATTTGACTATCAGATCAAATAAAAATATTTAGTTTGTCCTTAAAGAGCCTCATTTCACTAGCTGCCTTTAGCTGCTTTGACCACATTTCTTAATGTTCATTCCCTGGGCCTTGTCCCAGCAGTCCGGGTGGTCTCCTTAATCTGCCCCATGTGACATCACCATGCTTTCCCTCTTTCTTTTTGTTCATCCCACCTTTTCTTCCCGAATGCCTTTCTCTTCTTTTGCCTTTCCAGATACCTTCCAAATCAAGGTCCAGATTAAGTTGTTTTTCTCACTTAAAGCCTTAGACAATGCCTTCCTATCCAAATTCTTTTCTTTTTACTTGCTTCTGTAGTTCAGTGGAAGTCTGGATCATGCTGCTGCTTTTTATATGAGCTCTCTCTTTCTCTTTATTATTTTTATTATTATTATTTAGTTGATCTCATATTATACAATAATGGTTGGAGTATAGGAGTAAAGGCTACAGGTCAGGCATTGTTTTGTGTTTTTTTCAGTGGGCTCATCCTGGCTATACATTATAAACACCTGCTCAGCTTTTGAAAAAAATGCTATGCTAGGGGGCCCACTTCTAGCCAGCCTGAGTTAACCCAGTTGGTAAGGGGCCCGGGCATCTGTATCTCTGGAAAACACTTCAGGTAATTCTAATGTGTATTATGGTTGAGAACCACTGGTTAGGGAAACACACAGTATAATTTCTTTCAGATCTCATCTCCGTATTGGGGAACGTCTCAGATTTGAAAGGATAACATTACAAATGTAATGTAAATTTTATTTTTTTGGTCAGTAAATTCAAAATCTGTAAAATAAAGAACATTAAAAAATAGACATCAGGGAGGGGAAACTGTTCTTTTGTTATCTTTTTAGTCTGAACACAGTACATTATATGGCTTTTAATAGATACACAATACATATTATTTGCATGGAATTAAAAGACAGAATCAAACAGGTAGACATTGCATGTTATTTATCTTCTCATGAGCTGTATGTAACAGAACATTAAAACGTTCTCTGGGGAAGCCGGGATGGCTCAGTGGGTTAAGCGCTCACTTTGCAGCCCTGGGGATTCAGGATCAAATCCCTGCTCCGGCCCGTGTGGACCCATATACTGAACTGGGGAGTGCCCCCAGTTTGGTTCTGACAGGGGTGAGACTCTGGCCCAGTTCCTGCACTGTGCCCACCTGTGGAATGAAACCATGGAAAAACCAATGATGTGCAACTATGGAGACTATTCTG
>PVKE010016548.1:0-31892 GCA_004027555.1 Craseonycteris thonglongyai | reverse complement strand
TGTCTGTTAAGGTCATCTGCCCATTTTTTAATTGGATTGCTTGTTTTTTTCTTGTTGAGTTGTACAAGTTCTTTGTATATTTTTGATATTAGCCCTTTATAAGAGTCATTGTTTGCAAATATTTTCCCCCAGTTGGTTGGTTGCCACTTTGCTTTGTTGATGGTTTCCTTTGCAGTGCAGAAACTTTTTAGCTTGATAAAGTCCCATTCATTTATTTGTGGGCTTTTACTTCCCTTGCCATTGCGGTCAGATTCATAAAGTCCTCCATGAACCCCAGATCTGTAAGTTTAGTACCAATGTTTTCTTCTATGCAATTTATTGTTTCATTTCTTATTTGGGGGTCTTTAAGGGATTTTTTTTTAAGATTAATTTTTATTGTTTTGACAGAGCAAGAGAGAGACTGAGAGAGAGGGAGTGGGCCCAGCTCATTCTCCATAGTTGTATGTTATCAGTTCTCAACATAGATTCATTCCCCATGGGTGGGGGGGAGGGAGTGGACATGCAGGATGGGAACAGGGCAGGGGGCCTCTTGCATGGGAGGAACATGCCCTCAAGCTGGGAGCTGAATCGTGGGCCTCCCACATGGGCAACACACCCAAGTTCATCATATGGGTTTGATCCTTGGACCCCAGGGCTGCAAGGTGAGTGCTTAACCCTCTGAGCCATCCCTGCATCCCCTGGATGAGGGAGTTTTTACCTCAGGCTGTTAGTGTCTTCAATTGAAAAATTCCTAATTTCTTATTTTATGTCTATGAGTTATTGTTTAATTATTCCAAGTCAAAGTTGCCTAAATAAACAAGTCTTATTGATGGGCATCTGTTATATCCATAAATGAGAAATAAATGCTAGATTCAAATTGGGAAAGGACATCATAAAATATAAGTATTGAAAACTTACTGAATTGTTTAAGGTGAAAAGAGGCAATTTTCCTAAAAAATTTATTTTATTAGGATTAAAAGTTTTACAACTGATCATATTATAGAAACCAGGTATAAGCAGTACAATGAAGAAAATTCTTTAGATATAAAGAATGAGGTATAAAATACAAAATTTCAGCCTTTAACCCGGATCCTGGAGTCTGAGTTGGAATCTCTTCCAGTTGACTAATTGTTTTGTTTTGAGCAATTTCTTATGGTAGCATGATCTGTACCTAACATTTCCATATTGTTAGCTATTAAAATCCAAGTCCCTAGCCCTCTTTGGACCAGATCTAAGAAAACATTGCTTTATTGACCACATACTAGATGGTATTGATATGATAGTGTGATACTGAGTCTCCTAAGCTTAATTTTCCTTACCTGTAAAATCAAAATAATTATCCTACTAAGTCATTGCTCCTTGATTTGTTTCTTTTTCCCTCAGAGACGTGATGAAGAAACTTCTGATATTGGATGTGCGTTTTTCATTCTATTATTATTTTAGCCGAATTTGGGAGTGTATAAATCAAAACAGAAACATATAATAGACTATAGCAGAGAGTGATTGGTTTTATCATCAAAAGGACCTCAACCAATTGCCAGCAAATGCCTTTAAATACATCCCTCTGCTTCTAGTATTACTGGTCATAACATTCAGAACTTTGGTAAGAAAGTGCCAAGTAGTTTTAGGTAATATATCTTTGCATTAAAGAGAAATAGGGCTCCACTCCACCAGGTCCTCTTCCTCCTCAGTATAAGGTTTCTTTTGTTTGTTTCCTTCTCTGCAGCCGTTAACAGCATTTATCGATCCCCTGTGGTGGGTAGAGATGTTTATTACCTCCACTATTGCCTGGGCCTGCTTGTTCATTCCTGGTCTTCTCTCTCAAGATGTCACAGTAGCCCTCTTTACAACAGATTGTCTGCCATTATATAGTTTCTTTTTTGTTGTTATTTTCATGGAAAACATCATGGGACTTGGGGAGGGAAGTACCGGTAGTTATCAGAAGAAATATGTTGAGAACCACTATCTAGCAGGGTTGAAAAGTTCTGTAGCTGCAAAGCTGTATGGACATGCTTATAAGTCCAGTTTTTCTGCATCACTCTTTTATCTTTTGCTTTATGAATACCGGTAAATATTGGTATTAGATGGTGGTAATTTCTATTGTATTGTTATTTATACTTGACTAGAAATAAAAGCCATGGAGTTCATTTTTTAAATCAATAAAATCAATGTAACACCAAATTCATAAAATTTAGTGCAGATGATCATATAGGGACAACTACTTCGATTCTCAGTTTACATGTCAATTCAACATTCAATATCTGATTGGAATCTCGTTTGACAGATAAGAAAATTGAGCTAGGAAAGGGAAGTGATTTCCCATGGTTGCTCGGTTGGTAAGTGGCAGAGTACACCTGACTCCCATTTCAGTTCTCTTTCCACCAAATAGGGCACTTTTCCATTTGCTGTTGGTTCTTGGTGGTACTGAGATTATCCTGATTTTTTGAATTCCCCTTGTAAAAAATTGCAAAGTCCCCTTGTAAATTCCCCTTGTAAAAAATTCCCCTTGTAAAAAATTGCAAAAAAAGAAAAGTAAGAAAAATATATTAGTGCAAATATTGCTGGCATTAAGATAGTTCTTCTGTATATGCAAATTTTATGTCCTTGTGATATATTTTATTGTTGACTTATAGAATGAAAATCTTTCCTTGTGTTTGAGTATGATTCCATAAAAGTGCTCTGTTTACATAGCTGAAGTTCAGTTTATGAAAGCAAGCTCACATATGACTATAAATTCATTTTTACTTCTATAATGTACTCGATTTTTCTAGTTTAAGTAGTGTAGAAATTACGTGAACAGATTAAAACAGGATCAAAATATCAATTCTAAAAATCACCATTAAAACTATAAAATGTAAAATGTGAATAATTTTAAATATGCCTCTTATAGAGAGTAAGTGATTTATGAATTGTAACATGGAAGCAATGACTGTTCTCTTCTAAAATTAATTTTTTTTAAGGTTTTTTTTGTTTTTAATATATTTTTATTTATTTATTTATTTTTGACAGAGAGAGAGAGAGAGAGAGAGAGAGAGAGAGGGTGGGAGGAGAGAGAGAGAGAGAGGGAGAGAGAGAACTGAACTGGGGGAGCTCCCAGTTCAGCATATGGTTCCGCACGGGCCAGGGCCTGGATTCGATCCCTGGTCCCCGGCGCTGCAAAGTGAGCGCTTAACCCACTGAGCCATCCCGGCTTCCCCTAAAATTAATTTTAATGATTTTTAAAATACTACATAATGTACTTTGAAACCTTCAAAAGATCTACAAAGGGAATTTATCAAATAAAAATTGTAATTTATTTTTTAGTTTTATATAATGTTTTGGTAAACAGACTATAGTATATGAGTAATGATTTAGAACTTATCATTATGTATAAATGAAACAAGATCATCATCAACTATATTTAATGTCTTATTGGGATAAGACATGTCTGTTTATTCTTGTTCTAGTGATAGCACTAAGCATAGTTTAAAAATTGTACAACCCAGACCAACAGAACACAGAAAATTGGCATATGGATTTAAGTGTCCAATACAACCTGTAATAAATAATTATAAATGAGTTTATTCACTCATCCTTTATTCCATAAAGGGATGCTTTAAAACTAATGCATGTCAATTTTTTTGCCACCTAAAAACAAAGTTTCTGATTAAAATAAACTCTTTGACCTACTGATATTTTTTCTAGAAATTTGTTCTAAGAAAATACTTTGAAAAAAGAAATCTATAGGAAAACAAAATATCCTTAGTAGTATACAAGTAAGAGTATACTTTTACTAGGGATGCTGGGTTGGCTCAGCAGGTTAAGTGCTTGCTTTGCAGCCCTGGGGTCTGAGAATTTAATCCCAGCCCTGGCCTATGCGGACCCATATGCTGAACTAGGGTGTGCTCCCAGTTCAGTTCTTGCCTGGGCATGGGAGGCCCCTGGCCCAGTTCTTGCCCTGTGCAGCCCCGTGTACAACTATGGAGACTGCTCTGGGCCCTCCCCTTTCTCTCTGTCTCTCTCTCTCTCTTTCTGTCAATAATAATAATAATAATAATAATAATAATAAATCTTTAATTTTACTAGAAAAAATATTTTTGTATTCAGCACATCTGTTCTCAAGAAATAAATACACTGAGGACCCGAGTCTGCCATTGAATTAACAGGAAAGCGTTTGTTTATTTTTCTTGTAATCCTGAGTTCTCTACCTGACTTGCTCCTAGTTAGGTCAGAAAGATATTTATGAAACACCAAAAAAAGGACAAGGTCCAAGTAACATCTGCAATGCAATTTATCCCCTGGACACCCTGCTCAACCCCATAGCAAAACATAGTATTGTCATTACAGAAAATATCTCTCTGAAATACGTTTTAAAGCAAGATTATTTTTAGAAGACAATAGCTTTTCTTGGTTGTGCACATACTGTTAGTTCACCCTTCCCCTTTCAGAAATAAGTAGTGACCTCAAAGCCACAACTATATGTTCATGAATGTATATCATGCTATTTATTCTTGCACCATATCCATTCTTCTATATGTAAGTTCACACACACAGACATATAGACACATACATCCCTAGCTGTCATTCTCCCTAACTCCCTTTTTTATTCTAAAAATCAATGAAACCAACTATATATATTTTTTTTTAAAGATAAATCCATGTTGTTTTTTTTTGTTTGTTTGTTTATTTCATTTATTTATTTTTGACAGAGAGAGAGAGAGAGAGAGAACTGAACTGGGGGAGCTCCCAGTTCAGCATATGGTTCCGCACGGGCCGGGGCTGGGATTCGATCCCTGGTCCCCGGCGCTGCAAAGTGAGCGCCCAACCCACTGAGCCATCCCGGCTTCCCCTATATATTTTTTCTAGTACTGCAGTATCTGATTATTTTTGTGTGTGTATCCATGAATATTTTCAATGCAGATGATGAGAGCCATGGTAATAAAAGTTCTTAAAACTGAATTTTTCCACTTGCAGAGATAATAAGCATGGAGCATGGTTAATTAGCTTTGTCAAATGTATTTTCAAAAATGATTCCCGAACACCTTGAACTAGAGTTATTAGTCTTTCTTTTTCTTTGCCCGCCCCCCTGCTTGTTCGCTCTCTCTCTCTCTCTCTCTCTCTCTCTCTCTCTCTCTCTCTCTCTCTCTCCTTCTTTCTCTCTCTCTCCTTCCTTCCTTCCTTCTTTTTCTTTATTTCTCTTTTTTCCTTTCTTTCTACGTGGTAACAGTGGTCATTGCAGAACATTTAGAAAATGGAAAAAGATCAAGAAGAAAATAAAATGGCCATAATCTCACTACCTACAGATAAAAACTATTAACATTGTAATGCATCTTTTTCAGATTTTTCTATACTATTAAATATTTATTACAAAATTCAGATAACATTGCACCCACCCTTTTCTAATATGCTTTACTCAGTAAATGTACCATAAAATATCTTTAAAATTCTAAGATGGTGGTCTAAGTTTTATTCATTATTGTACCATGACATAGGGATGTATCTTAATTAAGGTACGTGAGGGAATGTGACACTGATGCTTTGGGAGGTTTTACCCTCAAAGATCCCCTTGGTAGAAGATGGAACCTGTGTTTCCGTGTGTGCGAAGCTTTTGGATGGAGCTCTTCCTGAAGGCCACTGGTTGCAGAGCAACTAAGAGCTCTGTCTGCAGATTACCTGATTGTAATGTCCTGTCATGCACTGCAATTATGCTGTAAAACTGTTTTACAAAAATGTCAAGTATCTGCAATAATCTTGAGTGCACATTTTAAAATAACTTTAAATGCCCAGAAATTCCTTTCCCTGCATTCACAAAGTGATACTATTCAGGGTTTCCCCACTTTGCTTATACTCCTAAACCACTTGAATGTATTGAGGAAAGCTCTCAGTAAAACCAAGACAGTGGCTGTTCACATTTTAGAGTAGAAAGCCATTACTAGATCTACTTGTATCCAGAAAAATGAAAATGCCATCCAGTGAAAAACAAAATTATTTTTTAAAATATAGTAAATTATGACTACATAGGAAGTGTTTAATTTTGTTTTTATAAAGATTGAGACTTCACATACATAACTTTAAGCATCCACACAAAATTGTTAAAAAGCTAAAAGCGTACACATTTCATATTATTTGAAGTTTTCCCCATATGACCTTCAGTATTTTAACACGATTTGCTTTTCATGGCTAATAGATATTATGTGGAATAGCTTCTAAGGCCTAAGAAAGGGAGTCAAATGAAGGGAGTGGCAGGGAAAAATGTGTTAGAAAAATACTTTTACTCATCAGATTAAAAACTAGAAACAACTTTGTCCTACTTGTCCATGAACCCAGTTCCACCTTAAGTATTAAGATTCAAAGGGCTTCAGGCCACACCTCCTGAACATCCGTGTGAAGGTAAATACAGCCATTAGGACAGGGGCACCAACCCCCAGTGCATAGACCCATACTGGTCTGTTGGGAACCAGGCCACACAGCAGGAGGTGAGCAGCAGGTGAGGAAGCAAAGCTTCATCTGTGTTTACAGCTGCGCCCCCATCACTCACATTACCACCTGAGACCAAGAAAGGGAGGAGGCGATATGCTTCTGTTTTATGCTGTGGAATTTCACTCACGCAAACACTCGCTGTAGTGTTTGAAAAACAAAATACCTGAACGGGACGGTATAACTTGAAGAAAGTGCTAAAAAATTTTAAACTTACTGTAATAGTTTCTAATTTAAGTATATACATGTATGTATGTATGTTTTTCTGACTATGGCCATTTTTTTTTTCCCTTTATTCAGAATTAAAATGAATTTTGGAATACAAAAACATGTCTTCTTCATTTTGCCATATGTTATATATGTCGTTATAGGCTTCATAATAGATTAATTCTCTATTTTACTTGCTCTTTAGTTAAATATGATTCCACTAGAACAGGTGGGTTGTAGTGTGTCTCAAATGCATGTTCTTAGCAAAAGTAGCAGTGAATTGTATACCAGACAATGACAGTCACTTACCTTCTTTCATGAGGGTTAATTGGTTGTTTAGGATGTTTTTAGTGTTTTAAACTTGAAAATTGAGATTCAAGTATCTGCATTTTTTTTCTCTCACTATTTTGACTTATTACTAACTGCCAGTGGTCCTGTTAGATTCCCCTCTTTAATAAAAATACTTTAAACAAACAATCTATCTGCAAGACTTTCAAATTTATAATTTTCTCTCAAAGGCTAGATTTGGGGAGAATGAGAAGGTTGATTTTATGAAGGGATTTTGGATGGTACACTTTGCAGATGGGAATGTTAAAGGAGAGGCAAGCTGTAATCTGACAGTGACATTTTCAGAGAAGATTGTAAAAATGTGGAAAAGGGTGATTTAAGGCAGAAATAGAGGATTTGTTATGAATTGGGCTGCTGGCTTGCAGATATAATTTCACCATTTCTCTTACAGCTGTTTTTGCCTCTTAAAAAGGGGAGAGTAGAAACATAGTTCATAGGACTGCAGTTCAGACTCTGCCTCTAGTTTTCCAGTAAAATTGGTAAAAAGAACCTAGCATTTTATTAACATCCTCACACCAGGGGACTGAAAATTATGACTCCTCTACTGTACTCCAAACTACAGTTAAAAAATCATAAATGTCTTTTCTACTACACTTAAGGGATTGCCTTGCTCCTTTGAGGGTATTTCTAAGGATCTGGTAATCTAAACAGATTGAAATAATGCATTGGGTGTTTGCTGAAAAGGAGTGGCCTTCCGCTCTAGAGAAAGCCCTCTGAACTTACTTTTTCAATTTGAACTTACTTTTTCAATTTGAAGACAGACAGGACAAACTTTTAAAAAAGAATTATTGGCACATATCAACAAAAATGTTTCTATATTCTGCAATGACTTCATTGTTGGGAAAAAAATGAAAATACATTTTTCTAAAAATGTCTGCACTCTTTGTAAAAGTTAATGTGCCTAGTTAATACTCTCATGAAGTTTTTTTTTTGTTTTTTTGTTTTGTTTTTTTGGTAATTGCATTCTTATCTTTCCTATCCCTGCTGTTTAAAAACCAAACTTTATTTCATTCTCTTTCTGAGAAAGTTATAAATTAACTTATCCGAAATATGGGAGTCTAGGCCATGCTGACCTTGACTGTAATTTGAACTCTACCACTCAGTGGTAACAGTGTGCAGGCTGATTATTCTCATCTATGAAATGGAAAAATAACAGCTACTTCATAGGGTTACTGTATTATTAACTGAGATAAATTTCATGAAACTTCCAGCCCTGTGTGTCTCGTGAGACAGGTGCTCACAGTTTAGTCCCTTTCCTGTTTCCCACTGGTTTTCCTTATCTTGGTACCCATGCCCCCAACCTGCAACAACCTAATCTCTAAATAACACATACATAATTGTAGGAACATTAGCATATATGCCCCAAAGCATTTGTTACTGAATTAACTGGGCAGGGAATTTGGCATTCCATCCCCTTCAATAATCCCATTGGGGAGCACCCTCAAACACAAGAGTACAGCAGGACCCCAGGCAAACTGTGAAACCAGCCAAGCACGTTAGCATTCTCTATCAGGGTTTCAGTGGGTCTGGTTCTGCCTCAAAGGCCAGATGGAATTCACATTGCTCACTATTAACCAACTCTGGCCATGTGCTCCCTGCCATCAAGACCCACCACAAGGAGAACAGCAGTTCAATAAAATCTTGAATTCTATTTATAGCCCACTTGAAACAAACACTTTCTTGTGAAGCCCAAGGACTTCTTGAAAACAGAAAGTAATTCACTAGTCTCTGTACTAACTGGGACAATGGGGGTGGGGGTGGGAGGCAAACCAGTGATTACATTGTTTCCAGAAACACTACAATTTACAAAGCGTTTTCTTCTATATGTTGTCTTATTTCACCCTCATACCAATCCAGGAGGCAGACAAGGCAGCTGCTAGTAACAAATCCCATTTTATAGATTACCAAACTGATGCCTAGGAAGTTAGAGAAATTGCTGAAGTCACAGGGCTGCTTATCAGTGGTGGTTGTAGAAGAAGGGAAGAGGAAAGTGGCTCAAGAGTGAGAATAATCTTCACTTAAAGCTATCAGTTTAAATTACAGTAAATAATTGTATACCTATTAAAAATACAGCAGTGAGAAACAATGTTTTGCGATGTTCTTGCAGGCTTAAACATTATTTCCCCACTTCTGATAGGAAAGCCAAAACCAGGGAAATAAAACTCCTACAGGGAAACATTTATAAACATGTTCATATCTTTAGCATATACATGAAGAATGATTATATTTTAGGCAAGAAATGCCTTCAGAGAACCTCACCACATTAACATGTGAAAAAGGTGAAGACAAATCTTGAAAAAGATGGTCGGAATTTTTATTAGAAAATTTTAATTGATTCTGCCAGTCATCTGAAATATGTGTCTTTTTAATATGGGAGGCGGGAGGTGCCTAATTCTACTATGTGCAAATCTTCATTAATACAAAATAGTTTATGGACTAGAAATGATTTTGCACTTAGAATTATTTTATTTTGAGTCTGGCTTATACTTGAATATTCTAAGACCTTTCTTTAAGCCTGGATACCTGGAATGGTTATGCAAAACTTTCTGGTTTAAGATGGCTATCTTCGGGAATTAGAATAGCTATACTGGGGTGTGTGTGAGTGTGTGTGTGAGAGAGAGAGAGAGAGAGAGAGAGAGAGAGAGAGAGAGAGAGAGAGAGAGAGAGAGAGAGATATTGCTGCTTGAAGAGTGCCCCCTGGGTTAACTGATTGGCCCTGTGCCATTTAGGGATTCTCAGATTTACTGCATTCCTGCCTATTGTCACAGCTCTGATTTATGGAGTTTCACAATGTCTTGAAAGGCAAGCTGTTTGGAGTTTAGGGTCTTGCCTTGCCCGTCTCTTCTCTTCCCTGTATACCCATTTCTTGCCCGTTTTACCCCGTGGTGACCTTGCAGGACTCAGCGTTTTTTACCTGAGCTCAGTAGCTGAGGAGCCCACTAGTGCTGGAGAGAGAGCAGTGGTTTCCATTCCTGGGTGATGGAGTCATGGGAGAAACTGCAGCAAACCAACAAAGGGTAGGACCCGAGTCGGCTCGGCGAGAATGTGCTGTAAGCGGCTCAGAACCGAGCAGCTGCTTGCTCTCTCAGCCTGCAAGTGCAGCCTGCATTTGTCACTGACCCCTGAAGTGTGTGTTTGTGCAAGGTGAGAGCTGGGTGTTTTTCGTTAATCCGGAGACAAACTGCCAGGTATTGCTCTTGGTTGTGTGTGATGATTTGGGGATAGTTATATCACCACAAATTCAGAACCTAGATTGTGTGTGGTTTTAGTTAAGCCCTTGCTTTCTGTCACAATCCATTCAGCTCTGTACGGTGTCAAATTGTGGCAACGAACTGGACATAGTGCTTTTCTTACATTGAAATGCGATCAGGTTGGTGCCAGTTTCTTGGGTTCTTTCATTAACTGCTGCTGCCAAATGATATAGCTGTTCATACATAGAATCCCAGTGCTGATTTAAAAGCATGTGGAAACTGCTTCAGATACGAATCTGAATCGCTGTCTTTTTTGGAATACTTGCTGTGAGGTATTTGCTTCACCCACATTTTAGTGGTTGAAACTCTAGAGAAAGTCGAGTGCTTTAGGGTCTGATCTGGTGATAAAAGTAACATGGGAGTTTTCTGTATTTTTGCTTGTCAAAATGAAAACTTCTGTTTGGCCTGTGTGTGTGTGTGTGAGAAAGAGAGAGAGAGGAACTGTTTGAGAACCAAAAGAAAACCAAGTAATATTTTGCAGTATTTTGATGTACTTATAATTAACTCAGTCAGCTTATAAAGCGTTCGTTATCAGCATATTTGAGTTTTGTAACTTCATATTTTCTGTACGCAAGCGCAGTACAAGTACAGTGTGCACTAGGTATGTGGGGACATGGAGTTTGTACTCATGACCAGTACAGTAGGAACGCAGAATGTTCTCTGGGTAAACTGACAGGCCTTAATCCTGCACCAGTTTTGTGTGTTAGCTATTTAACTGAACCTACACAAAATACAAAGGAGGTACATTGTATTGTTGTATCTAAATAAAAATTCAGGAGACTCATAATCGTAAAATACATGCCTTAAGAGAAGTAAACTATGAGGATTTGGTATTGTATAAACAGGGTAAGAAAAAGTTTTAAAATTAACAAAATTGTTAGATGGAGGAAGATAGTACATTAAAATGAGTAATAATTACAGTGGAAAATCAAAAAGTACTTCAACTGCTCAAATTTTTATGTCCAATGAAAAAACAATAGCATATTTAAGTAAATTCAGAGTCAGCAGAAATTAAGCCAAGAGCAAATATTCTTAATAAAACATATTGTCAACCTTGAAACATGCTTATCTGTAGTAATTAAATTGAATTCAGTTGCCAGGATTGACAGAATCAGAATTTTAAAAAATATATAAATTTTAAATTTTTGTTTAAAATTGGTCTTCATTTAGGTAGACTTTGAAAACTGAGTAAAATAAATTCCATTAAAATGCAGTGAACTCTGAAATGATTTAAAACCCTTAACAGCTAACATACAATATCAAAATTATTTGTCCTACATTTGAATTATGTCAGTTTAGAGAGAAGATTTTAATATTCTAAACTAGAATGTCACCTGTTGCTACACAGATACACAGGGACTCCTAAGTTCTTTGCACTCTCTCTTTACAGTTTTTTGCTTTCAGATTCTGTTAGAATACTGAAATAGTGAGCAAAAAATACCTAAATCTATTGTCATGCTTGCTTTTTTGAGTTAAGGAGAGTAATCATTCATTTGACAGATATGGAACTTGAGGTATAAAAAAATTGAACATTGCACTTTCTATATTAGAGCATCTACTCCTTTGGCAGTTCTGCTTTCATGATGTAAAATTTGGCTACTTCTTTAAAAGGGTGTAACATGACTTCATCACCATGACTGAAAAGATGTGATGGAGAGCTTCTTAACACTGTTTTATAAACACAAGAGTAACTGCATCTTTATGGTAATTGCAGTCAGTGTGTTCAAATGTAGTTTCCTTCTGTACCCATGATTACTTTTCATACAAAATGGCTAGAAACTCAATCATCTATTTGATGAACACTAGGCAGAGTCAACAGCCAAGAAAAGCCTTGAATAGTGTCTGTGTTTTTTCTTTAGATAACTGACTTACTATGACATGCAAAGCGGTTTAAAAAGGTTTAGAGATTACAGGTACTGACCTCAATGCACAAGCCTGTCTATTCAAACACATTTAATTCTATGCAACTACCGTAAACTCTCCTAGTTAAAAAGAAAAAAATATATATTTGCCTTCATTTACATATTTATAAATATCTCTAATTTTTAAAAAAGTTCAGTCTTATTAGTACATTGTGTTCTCACTCCTCTTTTCCTTCTTTCACCTTTATGCTTTATTCTAGATTTTGAATTTACTAAGTCCGTAATTTACTAAACCTTCTTTCTTTAGACTTATACTCAATTAAGATTTACCTCTGCGACTGGGGAAAAAACCCACCTCCCCAAGATCAACAGATCACTGTCCCTTCTGTGAGCAAGAAATTGGGTTATTGGAGGGAAAGAATGGGATAAATGGCCACCGGGCAGGAAATGACCTTGTCTATCATCCCTCACATTTCCGCTATTCATGCTTTATTACTTGTCTACCCTCTAACTAGGCTTGGAAACCTTTATCAACAATTGATTACGGTACACATACTGACATAGTTACACTTTCACAAAGACTTTTGATAAATTGAGATTAAACATGGTCGTAGTTACATGGGGTTGGTTCAAAGCAATATCAGCAGTTTTTATGTATTTTTACCTTAGTATTAAAGTAATTAAGTTCTATTTTTCCCACTAACTCCTCCCAAAGTATACAGATTCAGATGAAGTAATGAGTGCCCACACAACTGCTAACTATCCCCCACATTCCTTAAGGTAGGCCTGCCTGTGTTAATTGGAACATGGAAGGCAGGGTATGTGATATGATTATTGCTCTGATAGAATATCCCTCTGAGGCCAGTCCCTGGGCTCCTTAGTGGGCCATTGGGCTGCAAGAACTTGGCAGCTGGAGTAGAGCAGATGGCAGTGGGCAATTCTTCATGAGAGACAGAGACTAAAAACACTTTTTACAAGTCTGCTCAAGAGGTCTACCTCATTTGCCTTGAAGTTAATGTGTCTTTCAAGTTAATGGAATGGGTAGAGTCCACTTGCTAGAAAATGGGCCTGGATTGTAACTGCCTGTCATCCTTGGCCATCACAGAAAGTAACTTATTATCTCAAATATTTATTTCTGTACCTAATACAATCCCTGTTTTATAAACGCTAAATTATTAGTACTAGGGTAGATTTTAAATCTGATTCTAATGTCTACGCAGGTTCCCCCTACCACACAAAACAAATGCATTTAAAAAAATACTAATAACCAATCACACGCTTTACATGTTAGTAGCCAAGCAATTCTCATAAATAAGTAATTCAAATAATCACTTAAAAACAATTATAACTTCCAAAATAAATCTACTTGTCAAGAAATCATCAATTTGAAATTATTTCACAGTTTCCTATTTACAGGCATATTGGATCTTAAAGGGAATGTTTAAGAATTTTATTTCAAAATCAATAAAAAGATACTTTTATATGCTTTCTTCTGGTAGAATATTTTAAATATTAGCATGCTTTGAATATTCTGATGATAAAGTAAAAAACAAACTGGAGGCTATCCCTTCTCTAACTCCTATTCTCTAATAGAATGAGTTTCACTTGACTCTTATAAGAACACATCCGTGTATTCATAGGGATTATTTTGGGATGCCCAGATAGCTCAGTGGTTGTGTGCTTGCCTCACAATTGCAAAGTCCAGGGTTTGATTTCCAGCCCTGGCCCATTTTGCAGCCCATATGCTGAACTTCAGCTCAACTGGTAACCACCAGGATGGCATGGTGGCAAAGTTTCCTACCTCCCATGCGGGGGCCCCTGGTTAGGTTTCTGCCCTGTGTGGCCCCACATCCACCTGGATGTGGAATGAAACCATGTCACAACTAATGATGTCCAACTATGGAGACTGCTCTAGGCCCTCCCCCCTTCTCTCTCTCTCTCTCTCTCTCTCTTTTTCTTTCTCACCTTCTCTCAAACAATGAATCATATTTTTTTTAAATAGGGATTATTTTGTAGCTTATAAGAAGTGTCCATCAGAGATACTGGTCTATGGTTTTCTTTTTTGTGAGTAGGGAGAGGGCACCAGATAAATGCTGATTGAAAGAGAATGCAATACATAGACGATGTAATGTAGAATTGTACCCCTGGAACCTACGTAATTTTTACCAACTAATGTCACCCCATTAAATTTAACAATAGAAAACATTTTTTAATTAAAAAATAATTGTCTCCTTTTCTTTATAAGTTTATGTGAGAACTATGTTTTAAATGTATGTTTTATTATTATTCAAGTATAATGAGATTAACAGATCAGATGTTTGCCATTAAAAAGATAGTTTGCTACTCACATTTTCCAAAAGGAGGTGACATGTTATACCGTGCCATGTAAGGAGAGGTGCATATGAAGAGCAGCACCAGGATTGGGCGGAAGGCAGAGGGAGAAAGGGGCAAACATGGGTAAGAACTTTTATTGTGGTTTCTTTGGGAAAGAATGCGGGAGGCAGGGGATGTAGGTTTAGGATTGGCCAGCTTGAATTATTTCAGCAGGTTCTAGGACTTTAAGGACTCTTTCTAGTTGTCTGGATACCTGCCCCTGAAGTATTTAGGGCAAAAGGATAGTGGTCCAGAGTGTGAGAGCCCTGTGAGAGCCAGATAAAAAGCAGTGGGTGTCTGTGCTCTAGATAGGTCTATTAGCATATGAAAGCATGGCACCTAGGGGGAGTCTTCAGTATCCTTAGCAATTGGCTAGCCCTGGGTGGGCCAGTCGCTCCAGGGTGAGTGTGACCCAAGATTTTAAAATATCGGAAATGTATCAAATAAAAAGGGATAACTAATATGAATTAACACAGCCAAACAGGAATAGACTACTTAGCATCATTTTGCTAATTATGGCATTCACCTGGTTAGCTCACTGTGGACAGCGATCTCTTGTCACCAAATGTACCCCATTGATTCAGGTACCCACCCCTCCTCATAAACTCAGGAAAGGCTTTTGTTTCATTTGTTTTTGATTTGTAAATTCAATACTTAAAACAACAAAATGGTTGAAAATCAATAAATTCTCTCTGCTGAATAATTAGGTATATTTTACTTGTCTCACACATGCATCTGTTATTTGATGTATAGATTAACAATAAATGCTTCCATATTAGTGTTCTGGTAAAACCCTCATTTAGACTAGAATTATTAAAATAATTTTCTTTTGTACACTCACTAGTCACCTTAGATTGGAATCATTTTATGGCATGCACTGGTTAATAAATAATTGTTTAATAAACAAATAAATGATTAAATCAACTAAACTCATTGGCATAATTTTCTGCACATTCCTTAAGAGCCTTTTACACTGTTTTCCGTTGGATCTTCATATAAAAGAAATTCAAAAAGAAGAGTTAGGAAGTCAGGATGGCTCAGCGGGTTAAGCACTTGCTTTGGAGCCCTAGGGTCCGAGGATCAAATCCCTTCCATGGCCTGTGCAGACCCGTATGCTAAACTGGCGTAGCCCCTAGTTCAGTTCTCACTGGGGCAAGCTTCCCATGTAGGAGGCCCCCGGTTCAGCCCCCAGCTCACTGGGGCGTGCCTCCCATGCAGGAGGCCCTTGCCTGGTTCCTGCCCTGCACGACCCCCCCCTCCCCCCACACACACCTGTGTGGAAGGAAACCATGTTCAAAACTGATAATGTACAACTATGGAGACCGCTCTGGGTCCTCCCCCTTCTCTCTTGCCTCTGTCTTTCTCTCTCTGTCAAAAACAATAAAAAGAGTTTTCTATAAAAGAAGAGTAAATTATGTTGATTATTTTGCTCAAACAAAAGCTGAGTCATTTATCATTTAAATCCATAAATAGCCGCACCCCTATAAGCAAAAATAAATTGTGGCAAGGAGCATGCATAAACTGAGTAGCAGTGCAGCTTTAGGCAAACTGCAAAACTGTCATTTATAATGTTTCTATTCCTTGAGTCAGCAGCAATGCACAGAGGAATAAAAAAAAATTTAAATAGTTGGAGATGCTGGATGGCTCAGCAGGCTGAGCTCTGGCTTTACAATTGTGAGGTCCAGTGTTCAATTCCTGGACCCGGCCCATACAGGCTCGTATGCTGAACTGCAGTACAACTGGGAACTGCCAGGATGGCTCCGTGGCAAAAGCACTTGCCTCCTGCCCCCTCATTGGTTCCTGCCACACTCAGTCCCACATCCACCTGTGTGGAATAAAACTACGTCACAACTAATGATGCACAACTATAGAGACTTCTCTGGATCCTCTCCTTTTCTTTCTTTCTCTCTCTCTCTCATGTTCTCTCAAAAAATAAATGAGTAATTTTTTAAATATTTTAATAAGATAGTTAATTTATAAAATTAGAATATAGCAACAACACATGTTGAAAATAATCCATAATCCTTCCAGGAAGAAAAAACCTCAGAAATATGGGTTTTTTTCCCCCTTTTATTATTTCTTCTTTTTGTTATTTTATTAAACATTTATGAAGGAAAAAAGCATACATATGGTGTTTCAATAGAAATGGAATTTTTAACTCTATTTAATTTGTCCATTTGAGATATTAAAGTTTCCCACAGGAATTTAGTGTATAATAAATATGGAATTTTGAAGGAATGGGGAAATGTCTTTGAATCTTCTATAGGTATTGGTACAACTATAATAGATAACCATGTTGAGAATAAGAAGGTTTATTCCTTATACTAAAATCTTAAAGAAGTTGAAAATTTGGATGTAAAATATGAAGCTCTATGCATGCTTGAAGAAGGCTTTGTGGGCTAACTTGCACAGAGTAGATGCTATACCCACCCACCATGTCACTAAGCGACTATGAGTAAGAGTGGAAATGGATTCCTGCTGCTTGAGAGGTACCTACACTTGGTGGCAATCATGGCAGTTCCAGAGCAGAAGAGATGTGTCAAAAGTGATCCTTGGGGAAGCCGGATGGCTCAGTGGGTTAAGCGCTAACTTTGCAGCCCCGGGGACCGAGGATTGAATCCCGGCCCCGGCCTGTGCGGAACCATATGCTGAACTGGGGAGTGCCCCCTGTTCAGTTCTCTCTCTGTCTCTGTCTCTGTCTCTGTATCTCTCTCTCTCTCTCTCTCTCTCAAAAATAAATAAATAAATAAAAATACATTTTTTTAAAAAAGTGATCCTTTCTCTGTACCACCTACCCCATCATCCTCTATGTCTTTCAGATACTCAAGCTCTTACGTAAAGGCTAGCAAACAAAGTATAAATGCCAATCACTAATTTCTTTTTAATTTGTAAAATGTTTTCTATGTAACTGCTTTTGCTTTACATTTTTTTAATTAAAAAAAAATTTTCAATTACAGTTGAAATACACTATTATATTAGTTTCACATGTACACATACTACATAGTGATTAGACATTTAGCTAACGTATAAAATGGTCACCCTGACAAGTCTAGTACCCATCTGAATAATTTCTTTTTTAATTCAAAGCTGATGTTTTGTATTCTACCTTGGGGCCAGACACGTATTAGGGGACAATGGTGGATTGATCTCTTACTCTTAAGTGTTTAGATTCCTGAATCTGACACTTGATTGAATCCGCCAAGTGCCATCCCTCTCTGGTATCTGTGTGTTTCTGATCTATAATTTCCAGTGGTGTGAAAAGGGAACGAGATACTGTCAGGTGTGTGCTGGACCTTCTGAATTGTTATGGGACCACATTGAACTGATTTCAAAAGGTCTCAAAGGGTGTGTGCTTGGTGAGGAGCAGGAAGGTTTCAGTTGGAAAGCTCTTTAGGATCTATGGATTCTGTCTTCTTTTTCACTTCCTATTCCAATAGTTAATTTCTTTACCTTGGAATTCCTCCCCTGTCATTACCTCTTATACCACCTCACACCATCCTCTGACCTGGATAAAAGAAACACTTACTTCATTCACACTAGGATTCTCAGACTGACAGGCTGTTGGGAGCAACGTGCACTGTTCCTAGTAACAGATTAATGCAAATCTATAGCACTTCAAAAGCCTGCGGGCATTCAAAAACCACAGAGGACTACCTAGTTACATTTGGAACTCTTGTTTTGTGGATTTGTATTAGCTAAGAAATGCAGGAACATTTTTAAGCATTGTTTAGTTTATATTGAATAGAAACTTGGAAGGTATAACCAGTTTGTAAAAAAACCATGATAAATTTAGTCAAGGCACTGAGAATGAATGCCAAATATGTTTATGCTAAACTTTGAAATTATGGCATATAAAGTTCACTGACAGTCAGAGGTACGTGATTTTAATTATCAGGGATATTTTATATTCATTAAGAACACAGGCATTAAGGTCTGGTAGATCTGTTTTGAAATCTGTAAGCAAGTTGCTTGACTATAGAAATCATTTAACCTTGTAAGTCTCAGTTTTTACATTTGTAATATTATCATAAATCACATGTTTTGAGATTAAAATGATAAACTATGTATATGGGCTTATCTATAGTAGAGGGAATAATCAAAAGGCTAATTAGTATAGATTGTGAATAAAGATCTTTTAGCAAATAGGACAACCATGATTTTGTGGATGAGTGATTTTTTTTCTATATCAGGCGAAACAATAAAGTTGGGAAAAGTTAGCGAGAATAAGGGAAAAAATAATGAGAGATAAAATAGGGTAAATCTGACTATCGTAGAAGGGAGATCTGATTATCATTGTATATAACCTCCCTCCATGGGGTCTAACATAGTATCTTACTCGTAACAGGTGCTTATTTATGTTTGAAGATGAATGGATAAAGGAAAAAATGAGATAGTAGCAGTAATGGTTGAGGGAGCTGCAAGGCTGTATGAAAGAATACTTAGAAACACTGCCAGGATGTTCTCTAATGAATTATACCAGGGGTGTCCAACCTTTTGGCTCCAGGATCCCATTGGAAGAGGAAGAATTGTCTTGGGCCACACATAAAGTATATGAACACTAACAATATCTGATGAGCTTTAAAAAAAAACAAACACACACACACAAATCTCACAATGCTTTAAGGAAGTTTACAAACTAGTGTTGGGCCACATTCAAAACCTTCCTGGGCCACATGTGGTCGGTGGGCTGAGGGTCGGACAAGCTTGAAGTATGTTGTGTTGGTCAGATTTATCTATTAAACTAAAAACAAAACAGACAACAAAACAAGAAGAACATGTATGTTGCTTACACAGTATGTTCTTTATCACAGTCCATAAAGTAGAGAGAGTGAGAAACCAGTGTTCTTTGAACACATGAAGTAATGACAGACCTGTCAACTCTAAGAGAGAGAGAGACCTGTGAAGTCAGCATAGTTCCTGGTGAAAGTCAAAAGGTGAACTCAGAGCCTAAACTGTAAAGACCATTAATTTTAAAGAAATGTTAAAATGGGACGAGGGCCTCAACATAGAAGAACCTTTGGCATCTGCTGAGGGACAAAGGTTTCTCATCCCTTGCTTTGCTTTATTTAGTTTCCCCAGTCCTTGCCAATTAAATGATAATAGCTCCCTCAATTTATAGTATAAACTCAAACAGTCCTACCTTTTCTCAAACACCCCTTGAAGGAGTGGTACCACCCCCAGTTGGGAAACATGGAGAGTATAAAAAATAAGATGAACTATATTCAGAAGAAGTATAATGGCCAGGTGTCACAGTCAAGAACTTAACACCCTTGACTTTCGTGGATCTTCTAAGCACTCTTTAAACGTGAAACAAAGGTCTATAATACCTTTTATGTAATTTGTCATTTTGCTGAGTAATGTGTTTGGATCATGTTTGGTGTGAGGCTGATGTGCAGGGTCCCATCACTTCTCTAAGTGAGTAAGATTAGTTTATTACATTCTTGCCTATATACCCTCATATGTAAATCTATGTAGATTTTTTTTTCTACTTGTATCCAATGTGAGCCTAATAGCTCTCATAATATGGTTTTTAAAAAAATAACTATACAGTGGTACCTCGGTTCACGAACGCTTCTGTTCACGAACAACTCGGTTCACGAACAGAAAAGTTCATCAAAATATGCTCCGGTTCACGAACTCCACTTCGGTTCACAAACAGGAGCCGCGGCCATTTTAATGCTATTTCCTGGCTGTCACATGGTTGTGACTTCCTGTAGGAAGATTGTGGAGAGAAAGAGACACAGAAAAAAGTACACTGTGAGTACTTTCAGTGACTTTTTTTTATTTTTGTTGTGCTCTTTCTACATTACTATACAGTACTAATGTGTATTGTAATTTGTTTCATATTTTTTTGTGCTTCAAAAACCGAAAAAAAAGGTCAGAACGGATTAACCAGATTTACATTGAACCCTATGGGAAACTGTGCCTCAGTTCACGACCCATTCGGTTCGTGACCAGAGTCAGTTCACGAATTAAGTTCGTGAACCGAGGTACCACTGTATATCTTTTTTTTTTTATAGAAAAACAGCTCTAAAAAGAAAAGTAATTGATAGGACTGCTAATCCATCAATTGTTCTATAAAACAATAGCAATGACAACAAAAAACTGAATTGTAAAATTGTTTTAATGCTTTTGTAATTTACTTTAGGCATACATTATAAAATTATTAAGGGTGCCACCCCAAGTTTTTAGTTATGTTTTATTTTATGAAGGAAATGATATCCTATAGAAGTATTTGAGAATTTAGAGAGTCACAAAAATCTCAGGATATATCCCTTGAGAATGCTCAGAGTCAAGTTTCTTGATTCCTAAGGAGAACAAACTAGATCCCACAAACAGTACAGTTTGCCTATTTCATGATCAACACCTGCAATGACAGTAGGGCCAACCCAAGGTTTCATCTTTGGCAACCCTGAGAAACCTGACCTACCCCTTTTGTGTTTCCTCATCTGTGTGGGGGATGTTGACCTCACATTGCTTGCATTGTACTAAGTTTAGTGGTGAAATTTTCTGAATGTGTCAAAGAGTAGAAAGAAGAGATGTCAAGGAAAAGTTGTTAATAGAGTAGCAATATTATTACTTTCCCAAGGCTGCCATCACAAAGTTCCACAAACTGGGTGGCTTAAACAATAGAAATGCATTTTGTTTAATCCTGCCTCAGGTTTCCGGAGGCCGGAAGTTGAAAATCAAGTCAACACCTCAGTCACTGGGGAAGGATTATGGCAGGCCTCTCCTAGCTCCTAGTAGCCTCAGGCATTCCTTAGCTTGCAGATAACTGCCTCCTCCCTGTGGATTGACAGAATCTTCCTTCTACGAGCATCAGTCTCTGTGTCCAATATTCTCCTTTTTATAAGCACACCAGTCATATTAGATTAGGGTCTATCCTATTGACCTCATAATTTCGTTTTCTCTGTAAAAACCCTCCCTGTTTTCAAATAAGTTTATGAAGTATTGGGGGAATAGAATTTCATCATACCTTTTTGAGGGGACACAATTCAACGTGTAACATTGGACCCAGAAAGGTCATAATAAGGAGAGAACGTAGGAAAATTCAGAGAACAGGATGGCTGCTTTATTACCTCCATGCTGTTCACGGTGTGGCCAATGGATCAGAGCAGCCGTGGCACCTCTGAGCTGGACAGGAATGATGTGGTCAGAGCCTCAAGCCCACTCCTCCACCCTCTGAATCAAGAGCCTGTGTCTTTACCTAGATTTCCTATGTGTTTTGTTTGTACATTAAAGTTTGAGAAGAACTGTTCATAGAATAAATGCCCCATCCTTAAATGTCAAGAAGGAGAACAAGAAAGAATAGAGTTTATGTGCAGAGGCACCAATAATGTGTGCACTTAGCAAGTATGGGCCATTGTTCCAGCATAGATATGTCGCAGTTGTTTTTAAAGGGAACACTGATCTCTGGGGACAGTTTTAGGAGTCAAGTTTCAATTGCCATTATTATTATTATTTTTTACTGTAGGTTATCCCTGGGGAATGAACTCAGATCATCATATACAGAGTTCAAATTCTTTTTCCTGTGTCTACTTAGCTTGTGTAAATTGCTTCTTTTTTGACAATCTGGTTTACAATTTGAATTGACTCCACTAGCTGAGTCATATAACTTAATCCTGAAATAAGGCCCATTGAGGAAAAAGAATTCCTCCCAGCATGGGGGAAAATGCATTTGAGTTTATAGCATCATCTTCTAAATGATTAAAAACATGTAAACTCTTGCTTCATTTACTTCTGCCTTTTCTGTTCCATGGTCTTTGTGATTCCATAAAATTGTAATCTAGCCAGAAGTTGTGGTTTTACAGCCTATATTAAATGCAAACCAATGGAAAGATAAAACTTTAAAATAAATGAAGCAGAATTAAATTTTTTTCAGGAGTCAGCTTGGGTAAATTCTTATAATAGCTGGGGAACAAATATAGCTCCCTGAGATGAACCCTGAGGGCATTCTTCTCATGGGGGTAGGGACTTAAAGTGACAAATGATTGTCCACAGAAAGAAAATATGCTTAGGAGGAGCCTGCTCCCCTAAAATTCAGGATAGCAGCAAGTATGCAACATGAACTATATTCTGATTTCCTTAAAACTATCTTGCTGTGGATAATATTGTAGATAAAAATGTTCCTACGTGGGAATGAACCTTTGTAAGTGACGATTAGAGAGCTCATGATAACAATCACATCATCTTCTCTTGAGATTTATACTTGGTTTAGATTCCTAGATAAGTAGTGATATTTCTGATCTGTTAGCTTTATATATTAAATAATAAAACTATACTTTGAAAAATTACTGGTGGCATCATTTAATGGTCTTGATTGTACTTTCTGATAACATTCTTTATTGGATTTCAAAAATGTCAAGGCAGATTATGTATTGTTATTATGTGCCAGTCACTTTCTCAAGCACTTTACATACGTAAACACTTTTAATTCTCACAATGATGCTGTAAGTTACAGATGAAGAAATTGTACAGATGAGGAAACTGAGTCAGACAGGCTACATTAAGTTGCCATGTTAACTAGTGTCAGAGTCAGAATTCTGGATCTCATTCCAGAACCCTTGTGCGGAGTCATTGTGGATACTGCCTCTCAAGAGAGACAAGTAATAATTCTGAATATCTCATTAAAAGACCAAAATATCTACTTTAAAATGTGTTTTTACTTTTTGTTGTTAAGTTTATTGGAGTGACATTGGTTAGTAAAAATTATATAGGTTCCAGGTGTACAGTTCTACAATGCATCGTCTGTGTGTTTTGTTATATATTTACCACCCAGAATCAGTTCCCCTTCGATCACCATTTATTTGATCCCCCCTCCCTGCTTACCCTCAAATAACCACTAAATTATTGGCAGTGTCCATGAGTTTTTGTTTTCCTGTTGCTTTTTGTTTTATATTCCATATATGAGTGAAGTTATATGGTTCTTGGTTTTTTCTGTCTGGCTTATTTTGCTTAGCACAATGATCTCAAATCCCACCCATGTTTTCACAAATGGCAGTATTTCATCTTTTCTTATGACTCAGTGATTTTCCATTATGTATATGTACCACAACTTTTTTTTTTAAGATGTTTATTTTTATTGTTTTTGAGAGAGAGAGAAAGGGAAGGGCCCAGAGCAGTCTCCATAGTTGTAAGTCATTAGTTTTCAATATAATTTTACTCCACAGGTGGGTGCAGGTCTGCACAGAGCAGGAACTGGGCCAGGGGCTTCCCACATGAAAGACTTGCACCCTCTGGAGGCCTCCCACATGGGAAGCTCACCCTGGCAAGAACCGAACTAGGGCACAGACCAGTTCAGCATATGGGTCTGCACAGGCTGAGGCCTGGATACGATCCTCAGACCCTGGGGCTGCAAGACAAGTGCTCCACCCGCTGAGCCATTCTGGCACCCCCACAACTTCTTTATCTAGTCATCTATAAAAGGGCACTTTGGTCGTGTTCATGACTTGACCACCATGAACAGTGCTGTGACAAACACTGAAGTACATATATCTTTTTAGACTAAGATTTTCAAATTTGGAGTGGTAGGTACCCAGAAGGGGGATTGCTGGGTCAATATGGTAACTCTATTCTTAATTTTTTGAGGAACCTTCATACTATTTTCTATAGTGGTTGTACCAATTTGCATTCCTACCAGCAATGTATGAGGGCTTCTTTTTTTCCACAGCCTCTTCAGCACTTGTTATTCCTTGTCTTGTTGACAATAGTCATTCTAACAGGTATGAAGTGGTATCTCATTATAGTTTAAATTTCCATTTCTCTAATAGCTAGTGAAGTTGATAATTTTTTCAGATATCTGTTAGCCATTTGTTCTTCTTCATGGGAGAAGTGTCTGTTCAAGTCCTCTGTCCATTTTTAAATTAAATTATTTTTTGTTGTTGAATTATAACAGTTCTTTATATATTTTAGATATTAGCCCCTTATCATACGTGTTGTTTGAAAATATTTTCTCCTATTTAATTAGTTGCCTCTTTGCTTTGTTGATGGCTTCCTTTGCTGTACAGAAGCTTTTTAGTTTGATATAGTCCCATTCATTTATTTTTGCTTTTATTTCCCCTGCCCTTGAGGTCAGGTTCATAAACTCATCACTGAACCCAAGGTCTATAAGTAAAGTACTGATGTTCTCTTCTATGCAGTTTATTGTTTCAAGTCTAAAGTAAAGGTCTTTGATCCATTTTGAGTTAATTTTGGTATATAGTGACAGTTTGTAGTACAGATTCAATCTTTTGCATGTGGTTTTCCAATTTTCCCAACATCATTTATTAAAGAGGCTTTCTTTTCCCCATTGTATATTTTTTTCTCCTTTGTCAAAAATTATCCATCTTATATTTGTGGGTTTGTTTCTGGGTTTTTGATTCTGTTCCATTGGTCTGTGTATCTGTTTTGATTATTGACACTTTATAGTATTGATTGAAATCAGGAGCATGATGCTTTCAGCCTTACTCTTTTTTTGTAAGATTGCTTTGGCAGTTCAAGGTCTTTTGGGGTTCCATATAAATCTGATGATTTTTTAAATTTATTTTTTGAAAGAATGTCTGTGGGATTTTGATGGGAATTACATTAAATCTGTATATTGCTTTGGATAATATGACCATAAAATGTGTTTTTAAAATCTCTTTATTGCACGGACAATTACTGCAGAAATGCCCCCTCTTCTTTTGAAACAATGTTTTTCTCTAGTAATATATTTTAGGCACATTTTCTTTATATAAGCCAACTAACTCTATATCTTCTTCATTTAGTTTTGCTATGTACCTCCTCTCTTCTTTATTCACGTGAAGACAATTCCTGGATATTTCTGCTCTTCCTCTTTCTTCTGCCTCTGGCCGACCTGAGCTCCTTGCTTTTATTTATTGTTGTTATTCTGGCCTTTATGCAGTTCTAATAAAAATCATAGATCAGTTGCCACAACCTGAGCGTTTTCCATTGCATTTTCAACAACAACTAATTACATTAGATGGCATCTAATAAATGTTTGTTATCTATTTAATTCCAGAAGGATGAGGAAACACAGTAATGACAGTAATGACAAAGTGATTTCCATCACTTTGGGAAATCATAATAAAATTGAATAGACTCAAAAGAAATAATTACATAAATTACCATAAACCTGAAAAATCACAGTTTGTAGATATGTATTGCTTAACAAGTCTTTACTTTCAAGTACCTTTCTTAGAGAAGTGTATGTATAGATTAGAATTTGAATATCAGAGAATAGAGACTTTCTATTGGTCCATACCTTTTATCAATACTACTTATCCAAACTTGAATCCCTGATAGGTGTTTATATCCACATAGAATATCTCTATCACTGCAGATAATACATTAAACTTGCATTTGTCTGAATATAATTCTAACATTTTTGAGAATAAAATTATTTTGAGAATAAATAACTTTACTCTGTTGACCGAACAGATGCAAAATAAATGCTTTTAACTGGAGTTAAGTCAAAAGCTCTAAAGTACATTTAAAAAAAAACTTTATAGCTTCTTAGTTTCTTTAAAAAGGCACTTTAATGAAACTCTGTGACCTATCTCTGGTTGGAGAAAACAGAACCAAAAATCACATGACAGAATAAACTTTAGTAAACTTTTATTAAAAAATATTATTTAAGACAACTAGTGCCAAGTGTACAATTACTCAAGGAACAGGAGAAATCAATTTTCCTAAACTGCATTCTACATCTTGACTTTCAGCATTGATCTTGTGTAATCAAAAGTCATGAAAAAGAGATACCGGTAAGCTTCAGATTGGACCCTGGGCCCAGCAGCCACACAAAGTATATGAACTAAATGGCCTTGTGTTCATAGCATTGCAGTTGGTCTGTCCTATTCTTCAGTTGCCACCATATCTTCACATATTATTTGTTTCATATGATTTGTCTCTCACTCATAACTGCTATGGATTGGTCCTGATGGCTATAACTTTGACTTTGCAAATTGAAAGGAAGACCACAGAGGGAAATTTTAATAAACACCCTACCTGTGATGGACCAACACTTCTGAAATATAGCTTCGTTGGTAATGACCCTTGAGTTGCCTTTAAAGCCATCATGTCACCTGATCCAAAAGAGATTATTCATGACAGTGTCCATGGATGAATGGTAGAAGCAGACAGATGTATTAATTATGCAATTAGGCAACAATTATCAATTTATCAAACATGAAACTGCTGATCATTTTAGGTACCTTATTTGATTTTAGTCTCCTCCATTTGGATTTTGTCATTTAAGTGCTGCAATGACCATATAAATTGAGACATTAAAGTAGCTACTTTAGTATCTAATAGAAAAATCACAAAGGATGCTATTATTTTATTTATCTCAGTTCAATGTTAGACCTACTTGTTAGTTTTTAAATAAGATCTAGAATAATTTTTCAAAAGAATATTTTTATTTAGTAGGGCCTATTTTTATATGATCAGTAGAATACAACTATTAAAAATTTACTGTATCTCATGATAAAAAAACACCTTCAATAAAACTGAGATTATAGAAGTAATAATAGAAATCAGGATGGAGAAGGGATCTATAATTCATTTGAATATCTATATGTATTAAGATTGTTAAATGGATAGTCTGTAGTCAAAAGACCAAATAAAATAACTTTCTTCTACAATGGATGTTCCCAGTATTTGGCCAAGTATGTTGTAGTCTCTTGCAACTCAAAATTCCTTACTCTGGAATGGGTTGGGTTGAGTCCCCATTACTACAGCATCTAGAACAGAGGGTGGATCCTTTGCCTGTTTGTTTATTTGGTTTTTTGTTTGTTTACTTTTTTTAATTGTTTTTGACAGAGAGAGATACAGAGGTAGAGAGAAGGGGGAGGGCCCAGAACAGTCTCCGTAGTTGCACATCATCGTTTTTTCCACATAATTTCATTCCACAGGTGGGCGCAGGGCTGCACAGGTCAGGAACTGGGCCAGGGTCTCACCCTGGTGAGAACCAAACTGGGGGCACTCCCCAGTTCAGCATATGGGTCTGCACGGGCCGGGGCCAGGATTCAATCCTCAGTCCCCGGGGCTGCAAAGTGAGTGCTTAACCCACTGAGCCATCCCAGCTTCCCCTGTTTGTTTTTTAATATGAGAGGATTCAATGAACTGAATAGGATCAAGCCACATAACATGTCACAGTCTTTGTTTGCACCAGCCATACTCTTTCTAAATCTCTTTTTATATTTGTATTTTGTTTACTTTCTGGGAACACTTTCAAATCATAATATTAGGCATGATAATTTAAATTTTTTATTCTAATTCAAGTTTATATCTCAGGGCTAGTAATTGAAAATGGTATGAAATTTCTGAAGAAGAACTGTCATTTCAACTTATAAAATGTAACTAAAATGATTTTCAAATGTGAAAGGATGTAGGGATCTTGCAATGTTCATCTTTTTCCTAGCGAATTCATTCATTCTAGTATATATCTTTTTATTTCATATTGCTGTATGTTCTTAAGATATAATTGTTATGATGAAACTTTATTGTAGTTAATTTTATGCAGCTTTATGACAACTGATGTTGGTTAATATGAATGAGAAACAGTTATTTTAAATCTGATGAAATAAGTACACAGTTTTTCAACATTGGTATAAATTTTGTTAAAATATGTATTTTCAAAATGCATGTCTATATGCCTTTCAATACAAGTTTTGATGTATTCAAAAGATATTATTTAAAATGAGAAGAATGAGTAGAGTTTTTAAACTATCAAATCTCTACTGATGCTTTCTATTTTAAGGAAACAGTATATTAAAGTTTCCTATTCCTACCAGATGGAGAGAGAAGAAGAGGATGTTATTATTGTCTTTAACAATTGTTATTTATAGTTAACAATTATAGTTAATATAATTCCACATTTTCAGACAAGTTCTTCAAGGAAGAAATAGAACCTTTGAACTTCAATAATTTGGGACTTGTGTGTGTGATTGAGATGATAAAAAAAAATACACTGGACATTTATTTACCCAGATACTACTTTATGAAGTAGTCATAATTTCATTTCTATTTTACTGCAAAGGAAACAACTGAGTTTTAGAGAGTTGGAATTACTTTCCCAACTATCAAACAGCAGCGTTTGGGTCTAAACACAATTGACCTTGAGACAGAAAGGCCAGGAGCTCATAAATTCTTGCTTCATCAACCCTCATCAGTTCAATTATGCAGACTGCCAGGGAGCGTACTGCTCATGCCTCAGCCTGTGTAATATCACAGGATGAAATGTGTTTCCCACATGTGTTTTATATACAGGTAGACTCAGGTGAGGTGATAGGAGGAAACTCTCACCACCATTTCAATCCAACAAAATTGACTTTATGTATATTGCTATGTGAAATCTGCTGTATGTGTATTGGACTTCCATGTCCAGTTTTATTTCAAGAAAAAAATTCAACTACAAACAAACAAAAGTAAATGAACAAACAAAAGTGCTTTAATGAAAGACAATGAATGATAATATCTGAGAAAAGCATGGGGCTTATATAAGGCAGAAACTATTCTAAGTAATTCTTATTCCTGCATATTATTCTTACGTAAGGTAAGTTTTGTTCTCGTTTCATAGATGAGAAAAGTGAAATGATTAAATGACTTATTCAAGGTCTAAGCTAGAAAAGAGTGAAAATGGAATTATAACCCAAGGAGTCTTGCTGCTAAATCAGAGCTCTTTAACGCTGGGCTTCACAGCTTCTGGATTGTAACTAATAACAGGAAAATAGTAACAAAAATAATAGTTAATATACTTCTCACTAAATACTTGGGACTACTGTAAGCATTTACACACAAGCCTGCTTACATGACCCTTTCCCTTTAGGTAAAAGAGATAAAAAAAAAACAGTAATATGTTCCTGAAACTCTTGAATATTTTAGATGTGATACATATAATGCATGTTGAATGTATTTCCAATAGGTACTGAACTTGAGTGATATAAAATGGGATAAATACAAGTATGTACTCTTGAGGAGAAAATTTTAGGGGTTCTCTTCTGATATAAGTGCATAAATAATACCATTGAGGTGTTCAGAGATGTGTTCTGTCCCCCAACCCTGACCCTCAGTTGGGTGCAGTGGTAAGTAGAAGGGAGTTTAAGGCCCATGATAACCCTATGTGTGAATCCAGCTGTCTCGTTTCTATGAGTTTAGAACACAGGCTGTGGAGTAAGGAGGGCTCAACTCACATCCTGCTTTGTGTGCTACTAGGTGATGGTGGGCAAGTTACTTAACCTGTGTTTCAGAGTGGCTGTATCCACAGATTAGAAAGACTAATGATATACATCATAGGGCTGTAGTGAGGACTGGAAAAATGTAAAACACTTTTATTGTTGTTATTACAAGGCAATAAACAAAGTCCTCTGGGTCCATGAAATATACAAAACATTATAAAACTGCCACTTTACCTCAATCTCGTCCCATAAAGCAAGGAGCCATAAAAGAAAACAAGTTCATTATTCTGTGGTCATGAATTAAACCCATGAGAAGAACTGGCAAGGCAAATTACATACACATCAGCTGTGGCAAAAATAAGTCAACATTGTTTGTAGAAGGCTTGTGATGTCTGGATCACCAGCTGTCTGGAAAAACAAGAACATAGCTTCCTTTTTGGTCTAATGTGGTCTGCCAGCCAGCTGGCAGGAGGGGAAGAGAAAGGGAGCTCATGTTAATTGAGTGCTATCTGAGCCAAGTGCATTGTGTAACTTGGCTTATTTGGTCCTCCCAACTTGATGGTGGGATGGTACCAATACTCCTGATACACACATGGGAGACTGAGAGTAGGGAAGTCAAATAACCCAGCCAAGAACCCCAGGTAGTAAATGGGATTCTGACTTCAAATTCCCTCGAGCCACACCATTGATGGCATTTGATAATACTAAATGTAGTTGGAATTAGCAATAAAAATAAGAAGTTTTACATTAGGAAATATCACATTTGATGTTAAGATATTTAAAAATTGTGTAATCAGCAAATGCTATTTATAAAGGACCTCTAGTTCTTCCCATCAATATTTACTCAAAAGTTCTAGTATCCTGTATTTGCATATTTGTTTCTTCCCTTTATAACTTTTCATATTTCCCCCTTATTACTAAGATAATAATGGAGAGGAAAACTATGAAAGGGATGAAATGTCCAGTAAAATATTTTAAATGTATGAAAAAAATATTTTAATGCATAGGATTACACGTATACTAGACTTTTTCTTGTAAATTTCCATAAGAAATAAACCCATGAAAACTAATTAATTTGTCATTGTTGAGTCGAATCTGAAAGTTACCATTAGAATTTTCATGACTGCCATTAAATTTAAAAACATTATTTTGATGGTACATAAGGTGTTCTATTAGATTAATACAGTCATTAAAATGCTAGATTAGTCAGATAGTTCTTTTGTTTTCTCTTTATGTCTAATAACATAAAACTAGTTTAACAACATTAAAAATAAGACCATTTGTCAGGAAAGCTGCATTTTAGTTCTGTGTTCTATTATTATCTGTGATTTGCAGGTAAGGAAAGGTTAAGCAGCTAGTAAGTGGAAAAGATAATTTTCACATTCAAGATGAAAATAACAAAAGAGGCAAAGAGAACTCATGATAAGAAAAAATTGATAATATATATGTAAATTTTAACTGAACGCCTTTTGAGTCATCCATTGTAAGTCAGATGCCAGATTGTGGACTTTTAAGTCTCCAAATAATATTCACTTTCCTTACCTAATTAGATAATCAAGTTTTAAATTAAAGAATACCAGTACAACTTGACCACTAATTCCAACTGGTAGAATAAATCTGAATTTAGATATTAATATATAATAAAAATAAGAAATAAATGTTCTTTATATTAAGCATAATATTTGGCATTTCTCACAGATATAATTTTTCTTTTTTTTAATATATTTTTATTTATTTATTTATTTATTTTTGACACAGAGAGAGAGAGACACAGAGACAGAGACAGAGACAGAGAGAGAACTGAACTGAGGGAGCTCCCAGTTCAGCATATGGTTCCACACAGGCCGGGGCCGGGATTCGATCCCTGGTCCCCAGCGCTGCAAATTGAACGCTTAACCCACTGAGCCACCCCGGCTTCCCCAGATACAATTTTTCTATACTCATGAATAGACTTTTTATGGAAAATTTGTTCATTCAAAGCTAAATCTTTCTCATGAATTAGCATTTTTCATGTGATTTGCATTAATGTCGGGAGAAAAAAAATTTGGCAATGCTTTGTTGTATAGAGTTAATAGTGCAGCATTGAATATGCCATGGAAATTATAACATTGTGATTAAATTTTAAAAAATATGCAACTGAAATTAGAGTAAAATTTAGTTGTTTTCTGGATAAAAATTTTTCTGCATTGTTTTGTGTTCCAGGAGTGGAAATAAGATTGTGTGTCTATGTGTGTGTGTGTGTGTGTGTGTGTACAAGTATG
>PVKE010016547.1:0-31879 GCA_004027555.1 Craseonycteris thonglongyai | reverse complement strand
TGAGTTCTGGGGATAGAGTCCTGGCCCCAGCCCATTATCCTTTCCTATGAGGGAGACCCCCAGTTTGGTTTTGCCTCATACAACCCCGTGTCTACAAATAAAATCTAATGTTATATAGCTATGGAGTCTGCTCTTGGCCCTCCTCCATTCTCTCAGTCTCTTTCTCTGTCACCTTCTCACAAACAATAGAGTAAATCTTAAAAAAAAAAAAAAAAGAATGGCTTATAGTATTTGAAAAATGAGAGTTGAAAAACAATGAATATGATTATTAAATTATTAACTAACATTAAAAATATATGAGTTCACAAAAAGCAATAAGCAACAATATTAAATGCATTGAATTATTTAAGCTATACTATGTAGATAACTTGAAATGTAATGATAAAAAACAGTGTTTATTATATGTATTATTATGTAAATAGATATTAAAGATACTGAGTTTGAACAGTTTGCATATAATATGTCAATATGAATATTACACTACTGTTATTTATAGAAGAGAATTGTTTAGAAGAAAATATTTTGTTTTTTATGGTTTTCAAAATATAAGATTCACTAAAATCAGCTTTATGTCATCATAACGTTTGGGGCATTGAGGCCTTTTAGCAGCAATTAGGGGTCAAATTCAGGTTATAAGCTAAAGGCTTGGCTAGGGAAAGTGGTTAAGGCCAAGTGAATTTTGGAAGAGTTGCAGAAAAATAACACAGAGCATACATTAAAAGTCATCAACAACCAGGAAGAACCAAAGAAATAGGATGCATGGATCTTGATATATGTAAATTGCTTAAGTTATTGAACCTCTCAGAAATGCAGAAATGCAGACATGAAGTTATTTTCAATTTTTTAACTTTGTATACACGACAATAATGAGTTATCAATCTCTATGTTCTCAGACTTTTACCTCCTATCAGTTTTAATGACATTGTTTGACTAGTTGATTTTAACAGAGGTGAAATAATTTAAAATTAGAGTGAATTATTCATAATGATGATTTATATTTGTTTTAATGTAATACAGGACAGTTAAATCATACAATAAAGCTTGTTAACTTACTTAGAGCTAGGATTCATAATTATCCAGCTTACGTTGGTAGTTATTTCCTCTTTGCCCTTACAGTATATATTGTATTAATTGAAATACATAGTGGCTAAATAGCCCCCACAGGAAATTATTTAAACCAGTCCCACAAGTGGTATTCAGACGTACAGAGGTATAGTCATATGCAATGATCAGTGTAAATGGAAGGATGAGATAATAGGGCAAAGTTATAAAGAAAAAACAAAAACCAGTCTCTTGAACAATATTTTCTCAAAAAAAACTACTAGTAAGTATTCTTTATCCTCAAAAGTGGGCCTGGGGACTCAAAAGACAGTCAGTCTCATTAAAGAGCCTAATTTTGGGAAAAACAAGAGAAAGGCTATGGTTGACCGTTGAGTCAACTGAATAATGGCAGCTGTTGCAAATGGTTCCTTGGTTTACCAGAACTTGCTGATGAAAGTGGTTTCAGGGGATAGTTTAAGTTGATGTGAGAGTACACAGAACAACTATTTCTTAGATACAAAATCAAATACATAAAAAAGCCTTCCTTCTTTAAGTCATATAAGGAGGCAACAAGGCAAACAGTCTTGTAAGTAATATGACTGTGTTGCCATTTATAATTTTGCTGACATTTGGGAGCATTTTGAATAACTATTGGAATAACTATATAGCTAGATATATAGATATATACCAACCTTATGTGGGTTATTTTGATAAGAAAAATGATATCTTTAAAATCACATAGGAGGACAGGATTATTCCTAGAAAACTTGGTATCGTCTATGATTTTAGTCTAGAAAATTATTTCTCTGAAATAATGAATTCCTTAAAAACCTCTGTTCAAACATACAGTCTTCAGAATTATATCTTTATTTCCAGTCCTCCAACAAAGCCTGTGTCTTATGATGAGAAAATTTGGAGCTAACTAAGCAAATTTTTGCAATTATTATGACTAAAATATACATAGTGATGCCCAACATTTCAGACTTAAACACAGAATGCCAACCATACCATTCTCAAGAGCCTCCTTTTTCTTTGTTTTGATTATGTGGTTTTATCTATTTATGCTGAAATGAAACTATGCATAAATGTTCTTTCATCTTGATACTTCATTTTGTTAAGTTGCAAAAACATAATTAGCATATGTGGTGAGTATAAATCTTACTTCAAAACTCATCTTTAATTCTTATTCTGCTGCCATCGTGGAAATAACATCTTCATTTGGAGTTGGTCTTTTTTCTTTCCCTTAGTTCTGAGTGTGTAGACTTTGTCTGGGATCAGTCAGTTAGAGGGATAGTAAATATTGTTTTCTAAGTCATTTATGCATACAACACTATTTCCATCATGATAGTCATTCTTATCTCTAGTCACTAGTTTTTGATTCATACAAAATGCTGTGGAGATGTGGAGATGCTCTCCATTTTCATAACTCTTATAGGATTTTTAGGTACTCCAACCATTACCTTGCCCCACATGGCGTTATTTGAGTAATTTGACTTCTCTGCCATAAAAACAAAGAGAAACTCTGTTCAAGGATCAGCCAGCCTACAGATACTATGCAGGCAATTCTCTGATGGATCTACCCAGACAATCATGTAAAATTATCTTTATGGCTAAAATTCTTCATTCTATAAGAAGTGGTTGCAGAGCCCCATTCCATAAAATCTCATTTTTTCTTGTTCTTCTATTGAATTTCTTTGAGTTTTCAAGCCAAGAAGAGGCTTTTACAGTCTTTGGGGGAAGCCAGGAAGAAAGCATTGCTTTCATTCAATCTGTGTCCTGATAGACATTTTGTCTCTGACAGGACTCTTTTCCATCCCTTTAGGTGACTAGGGTTTAGAAAATTAAAATTTAGGAGTAGACTTCCATTTTCTATATTCTAATCTATGATATATTTTCTCTGAGGCAAACTAGCATAGAATGGCCTAGATGATTTAATAGATAAAGGGCAGTGGGGGTTATAAGAAATCATATTTCAAAAACTTAATCTTGAGACACATGTAGTACATATAAATATTAATAATGAAAGGGAAAAAAGGTTAATAATTCTTGGAAGCATTGTAAAAATGAGTAGTTGGGAAAGCCGGGATGGCTCAGCGGGTTAAGCACTTTCATTGAAGCCCCGAGGACCGAGGATCAAATCCCGGCTCCGGCCCAGGTGGACCCACATGCTGAACTGGAGTGTGCTTCCCGAATGCGGTGAGGCCCCCAGTTCAGTTCAAAAAAGAAAAAAGAAAAAAACAGTGAAAAAATGAGTAGTAGAGAATCTCTATATAAAGTGCAAAATATTTAGAAAACTGAAATGAAACAGAAATATAAAGAGTGGCAGGAATAGATACTAGAAAGAAAAAATTCACAGACAAAAAAATATGTTAAATTAATAAAGATTTCTTATTGACCAGACATTTTGTTGTTGTTTGCCTAGAGTGTGTCAGGCATTATGCTGGCAGCTTAGAATGAAAACATTACCAAGACACAATTTCTTTTCCCCAAGAATTCACATTTCAGTGGTGAAGACAAGAAAGTATAATAGCAAATATAATGCATTATGATAAGTCCAAAATATAAACTAAGTTAGAATATATTCTCAGAGAGTTGATGTATTAATATTAGTGATGGTGATTGTGATAGGGTGTTCAATATAATTTCTGTGTTTGATGGTTTCCAAGTTGAATAGTACCTGTGTTTAATCTTTAAAGAGGATGAGAAGGCACATAAACAATAAAGCATAGGACACATTTACAAATCTACAGGTGATTTGTATGAAGGGTAGTCAAGAAATTTGTGGAATGGGGCATTATCAGAGAGGTGGGAATACCAGTGGACACAGGTTGATTGTGTGACTTATTATTAGTGTATGTGCCAAATTTCAGCCCATGTGGATCTGTGTTCTTTCAGATATCACTGAAGAAACAAGTCAAATGTAAAGAAAATCTTAAGTATGAATGAAATTGAATTTTGTACCATCATTCAGTTTCTCACAAAATACAGGAAGACACTTCAAACCATTTTGGAAGAGATATTATTGGGTTACGGCGCCTGTTGCCCTGGAATATCCATGATTTACCAGTGGCATAGGCTTTTCAAGCAAGACAGAGAGTTCATTAAAGATGCCTACAATCTGTAACTCCCTGTGGAGGCAATTTCCTTAGACATTGTCAAAAAAGCTGAAAAACTTGTAGTGGAAGATGCCAGATTGAATACAAACAGCTTCCATAAATGGTTGGAGTATCACTTACAACCATTTTTAATATTCTTCATCAGCATCTAAAGATGTCAAAAGTCAGTGCAATGTGGATGTCAAGAATGCTCACACCACTTCAAAAACAATAGCGTGTCGTGAAGAGTATTTATGACAGTTTTGGGCCTTCTGCAGAGACAACAAAAATGAATTTTTCAACCAGTAGTCACTGGAGATAAAACTTGGTTTCATCATGATGAGCCTGTGTCAAAGCAGGAATCCATGCAATGGCATGAAGAAGGCACGCCACGACATAAGAAGTTTAAGGTGTTACAATTGGCTGGGAAAGTCATGGCCACATTTTTCTGGGATACAAAGGGTATCCTGCTGATTGATTACCAGGAAAAGAATGTTACAACAACTGGATGGAACTATTCAAGTCTACTGAAATAGTGAAAAGAATCCATGAAGGAGAAAAGAAGAGGGAAATAGAGCAAAGCTGTGCTGCTTTTTCATGACAGCACTCCTGGTGCATGAGAGCAATGCTGTGTTGGCTACTCTTTATAACTGGCTTTCAAACCTTAAATCACCCTCCCTATGATCCAGACCTAGCTCCACCTGCTTGTTATTTTTCCCCAAATATAAAAAAAATAGCTTCAAGGAAAGGAATTTACAGATGATGAAGAGTTTAAGCTATAAGTACAGCGTATTTTGTGGGCAAAAATAAAACTTATTGAAAGATCTAAAAAGTGCATTAGAGCTAAGGATGGATATATTGCAAAGCAAAAATAATAAATAGTTTGGTTTTTTTCCCCTTTTTTTCCTTCATCCTGGGAATTCTTGGCCACTCGGTATATAAACAAAAAATGTAAGCCATCTTCAGAAATAACAGGCTGACTATAATTTGTCTTTCTCCCATTCTTTTTCTCTTTCTTTCTGTCTCAGAGGAATGTATACATGAGTTTATACTTTGTAAAAAAAATAACAAACAATAAAAAAAGGGAGAGAGAAGGCAGTAAAGACATTCCTAAAGATGTGATAACACGAGGTGGAAATGCTGATTCTAGCTAAAGTGGAGTAACTACTAAATTAATCCTATCACTGTGGACAACTATATAATTGGATAAACTATATGAAAAACTGTTTCCAGATATTAGACAGTAGACTGACCAAAATTATTTTTCATGAGAGAAAGGGGAAAAAAAAGGTGAACCCCAATAAATGTATACCAAATGAGGAAAGTATTATTGAAATAATAATTAAAACTTATACCAACAATTTTATAAGAAAATATTTTAACGTCTTTCTCCTCTTTTTATTGTTACCAAGGAACAAAGCACTAGATGAATGTGTAACTAATTGCATTTATTATTTATTACATATTTACTACATGACAAGATTTATACACTTGTTGTCAATCACTTTATTTTACATAGGTGTAACAAAGTAGTTGGGTTTACAGTTTTAACTCAAGTGAAGCTTAGGTGATGGGACACGTTACAAGAGATGTAAGGTTTCTGATACCCTTAGGAAAATAGAAACCATCTTTCAAGATGACAGGAATGTTTGCATTTCAAAGACTTTTTAGAATAAACCTATATTCTTTCTATGATATAAAAAGATTAATTCATATATTCTTTTTAAAAATCTTGAGTAAATATTTGTTTATTCTTGCTGGTAAATAAAGTAACAGCTAAAGAAAAGACTTGGAGGGATATTCAGTAGAAAACCTAAGTCATAATGCCTCTTGGGAAGAAATGCCTGTGTTAAACATGCTGCAAGTAATATTTGAAATATAAGTTTCTGGTAGGCTAGTTCATAAATTATTATTTTATATTGACCCTCTTAGAGCACCTGTTTTTTTTAGGCAAAAATGCAAGGAAGCACATTTACAGCACAGTTTGTAAGAAAAGATTTATTATTTTAGCTTTATCTGCCCATTCATGGACTTGAGTGATTATTACATTATTAGAAAAAATAGATCCAGAGAGTATGATATAAATTCCTAACAGGGTTCCCAAATGTCAGTTGGATCTTAAGCTTAGTCATGTTCCTATATAAGTTCCATAAAGGAATTGTTGAACCTATGTATTGATTAGCCACCTATGAAAGAATGTATTCTGCAGGAAAAATAAACATTATCTTGGGTTCTGTTCTTTAAAAATAGTCATTTATTTATGTGAGGAAATCTAAAACTATTTTTTTTTAATTTTTAAGTTGATGTTTTTTTTCTAAATTTTTTTCTTTAATTTTGTATAATTAACAAAAGGGAAATAGACTATAGTTCACAGTTTTTCTCTTTTATAACTCCTGCTATCATTAAATGTACCTATTATAATAAAGACATTTTAACCTCACAAATAATTGACCTCTTCTATTGTGATCACCTTCAATTCAGCTTTCTGCCACAAATTTCCAGGGCTATAGTGATACATATAACAGATAATCCAATCTGTGACCACCACCTCATACTCCTCCAGCTTGCAGTCTGCTATTTTCAATTTTCACTACATATTTCTTTGATTTTTTTTTCCCTTCCTTCCTTCATTCATTTATTCCATCTCCAAGGGTCAGAATCCTACTAGATGATCATTTCCTAAACTCTTCAAGTTGGATGCTGAATATATAAATATACTTTATCAAAATATATACACATAGTGAGCTTTATTTAATATGTATATTTTTCAAGTAACCAGATGGTATGAGTATTAAGGATAATAGAAAGATGCATTTTCTGTGTGCTCTGGAAAAATAAAGGAAGAAATAGTAAACTCAGCCCAACAGTGATTAAGGATTATTTTAAAAATAATATGGCTGCTGAATTTAGTTTGAGGTAGGTGACAAGAGCAGGAAGACCCAGGCTGAGTGACAGCCACAGGCGTGAGACGCCCTATGAGCTCTGGGGCTCTATTGCATTGCATCTGTATATAGAACAGATGATACTGGGAATGTGCTGTGTTCAGATCATAGAGGACCTTGTCCTATGTGCCCTCCCTGTCCCATTCTAGGGATTAGGACTCACCTGCCACTTTGCAACCTTTAGAATTGGAGTTTGGTTGTCATTAATCAGAACTAGAGTCAAATTTAGAAAGAAGATATAAATCTATTTCTCACTGTCCTTCATCTATCCTATTCCAACCTTCAAATTCTATTTCAGATGTGTGAACCACAATACCTGGCTGAATGATGGAATAAAGCTTCAAGTTAGACAATGTAATTACTGTGTTGTTAAAACCCATTAATCAAAGTGAGTCTCCATCCACCCTCTCGATTATTAAACAATAGAAATATTGAAAGATTGACCTCTCATTCAAATAAAAAGAAAAATGACACCTTGTCCCAAGAATTCATATACTGGCATTTATTGTCAGTTAAGGCCATATAGTAAATATGTATTCCAAATAAATATTAATGTCACACATTTTGTTCAAAATTAGTAGTATCATTTATCTGAGATTTTATGTGAACATATAGATACATATTAGTTTATTTTTTTTTAATCTCTCTCATTCTCAATCTCTTTCACTCACTCTTTGTTTCCTTTCTCTTACTGTCTTAGGACCTATCTCTATGTCTGATAAAGACCACTTCACCATTACCCTGTGAATACTATTTCTTTGTCAACCAATCTTTTGTTTTTTGCCACTTAGATGAAATTTCATGAATTTGCAGATTATGTTCCTATGTCCTATTGATATTTTTGCTTCATATTTTCCACACACACACAAAAAAGTTCTCTAGAGACACAATCTAACAGATTCAACAGTTAACGAATATATACAGGGTGAACCAAAAGTAGATGGACAGTAAATCTCCACCTACTTTTGGTTCACCCTGCCTTTGATCTTCTCTAGTTATTGCCACACATTATCTACTTCCTGTCACTCCATAGTATAAACAAACTTCATTTATCTTTTTGTGTGTTCTGTTCTCTTACCGCTATGCCCAATCTCAAATCCCACTCTACTCTTCTTCACTTACTCAATTTATCCTTCAAACTTTGAGAAAAGGTATTTCAGGAGTATTCCCTGAAACCAGTTTTCTATTTTAATCTAGAATAAACTCTCTGTATCAAAACATTTTAAGAAACAGTTTTACTGCCTATTTGCTTGGCAGTAACTTCCACTAAACCCAGCTTCTCCAACCCGCTGCCCAAGATGACTTGGAACATGGCCCAGTGCAAATTCTTGAACTATCTTAAAATATTATTAAATTATTATTGTGAGTTTTTTTGTTTTTGTTTTTTTCTCATCAGCTATCATTACTGTTAGTGTATTTTTTGTGTGGTCCAAGAGAATTCTTCTAATGTGGTCCAGGGAAGCCCAAATGTTAGACATTCCTGCATGACTAAACTATAAGATTTGTAAAGTCAGGGCACTGTCTGCCTTTACAAATATTTTATCCATGGAGTTCAGTTTGATTTTCTAGATTTATAAATATTTGGTAAATAAAAAAAATGACTAAAAAGAGTGAGATAAAACTGAAATTTTAGTTCAAGACCCTTATTAGCTTTGCTACCTTAACATTAACCCTGAACTTTTCTGAAGTTCAGACTTTTAAGCTATGAAATGGAAGTTTTAAACTAGATAGTAACTAACTTCCTTTTCAGGTCAGTCATTTTTTTGCCTCTATAAATGGTAATATTTGGAGGTAACCTACTTTTCATTGACATTGTATTTTCATATAGCAAGACCTGCAACAGAATAATATTCCTGACAATTTCTCTCTAGACAAGAAAGTATGATTTATCTGATGGGTAGTTTTGGGAGAAGGCTTTGGCCATGAGTGCAGAGAGGGGAGTAGAGAAGTCTGTTCCCTCCTGCTTGAACCAAAATGGTCAGGGTGAGTTCTATTCCTACAAATGAAGATCTATAGTTTACTGTCTGTGACCAGGGACAAAAGTATCTCTAACTTAGGCCTATTTGGTTATAGACCTAAGTGATATTACCAAGTCACTTTATCAGTGACGAATGTGATATTTTCATTTTCATTTTCCTGACACCAATGTGAATCTGAGCTATGGAGAGAAACATGGTAGTATTATTTATAAGATATCTAAAATCTCATAAGGGAACAGCTTAACAGAATATTAGTTGTTTTTTTTATTTTATTTTGTTGTTTTTGACAGACAGAGATAGAGACAGAGAAAGAGAGAGAATGGGCAGGGCCCAGAGCACTCTTCATAGTTGTACATCATTGTTTTTCAACATAGTTTCATTCCACATGGGTGGGCTCCACAAAGCTGCGCAGGGCAGGAAGCAAGCTGGGGGCCTCCTGCATGGGAGGCATGCCCCTATAAGCCAGGGGGCCTAATGGAGAGCCTCCTACATAGAAGCTGGCCCTAGCAGGAACTGAACTGCCCCCCCCCTTTACATGGGAAGCACACCTCAGTTCAGCATCTGGGTCCACACAGACCAGGCCAGGACTAGGTCCTTGGACCTTGGGGCTGCAAAGTGAGTGCTCAACCCACTGAGCCATTCTGTCATCCCCAGAATAATAGTTTTTTATTATTCTTTGTTTTTAATCCTTCTAGAGAAGCAGAAATGTATTTTTTTAACATGTATGTGTGTGTGTGTTTCTACATTTACAATGATATATAGTCTTTAAATTATATAGAAAATTTGAACTTGTATACTTACACTCCATCTGTGACACTTGGATTTGGTTACATTACTGTCTAGAATTTTTCAGTGGTGCATTGAGGGGTATATATCACAAGTGGAAGACAATTCCAAAATAGATATTTGCACATTTTGAAAAGGGAAATTGTCACAGGTAAACGGGTAGAATAAATGTTTTACAAAGTAATATTTTTCCAATGTTGCACTTTACGTGGTGTCAAATAATAAACATTCATAATTGTTTTATGAAAAAAAGTAATAGTAAAATGTTAAAGCAAAGACTTAGAGATGGTAATTTTGTCCTCTTATTGTATTACCACAATTTTTTTTGTGTGTGGGGGGTGTCAGTGGTGAACCATGTTATGTGTTCCCCTTGGGGTCAGCTGAGGAGTGACTAGAAGGCCCAGAAAAACTTTACCACCACCCACCCACCCCCCGAAGACAGGTGTGAGCTTGTGACCTAAATGGTAACACACAAAAAATTCCCTGTCCAGGCAATTATAAGGATACTGGAGAAAATGAGAATCTATCTAATACTAAGGTTATACACACTTTAAAATTAGAAAAGCCTGGACCTCTCTAGTAACATCTTGGCTACTAGGGAAGAATACCCATCAGAAGAGCATCCAAAAGGAAACACGTGGGAGATAGTAAGAGAGAGACAGTAGCCTAATGACATATCGTCAAATTCTGAAATCGGTGTTGCATGAAGTCATCTCTACTCCATTTACTCAATAACTGTATCATGAAAACATACAATTATGTTTTCCCCTTAAGCTGGTTGAAAATAGATGCCTGACCCTCTACTAAGAGTCCTGACACTTAACAATAAACACAAAGCACATGACAATAAAGATTTCTGAGTTTACAAAATACAAAATAAGAAACTTGTTTAGAAAATGTAGGGAATGATTGAATGATTAAAGACAGATTAAAATAGCTTTATAATTTTTTTCCATTTAAAAAATTATATTTTATTTAAAATGCAATGAGGAAACTTTGGAGGAAGTTGGCATGACATACTGTATATATTAACCTTATTTTTCTTATTTTTTTTTCTTGTGACAACTCGAATCTATATTTATAGAAAAGGTTTCTAGCATCACATCAAAGTTCACCAAAAAGACTACTTTGACTTTAATAGTTTGTCCCACACTAGCAGTGAGTAAGTTAATAGACATAGGTCATATGTGTGTCACTCATGGTGCAATGGGAAGATAATAGATTTTGGAATGATATTCATCCACTCTACTACATATAGTCACTATATGTATATCACATATAACACAGTATATCACTATATCATTACAACATTGTGTGGGAGTAATTTTTACCCTGATTTCAAAGATGAGGAAATTGTGACTCATAACAATGACATAGTTAACCTAATATGTCAGAACTAGAGGATTTTAGAGTAAATAATTAATTTCAGATTTTTCAGGCATAATACTAAAACTGGTTTTCAGTCTTTGTTTACTATAGTTTTCTTGTTTATTGCCCAACATCCCAACAACAACAACAAAATGTCATTCTTATATTGATAAAGAAATACGAAAGGCTTATCAAATGGAATGTGTCATTAAGAGGCCTTGAGGTGGGTGTTGGGATGGCTCAGTGGGTTGAGCACTCATCTTGCAGTCCCTGGGTACAAGGATTGAATACCGGCTCTGGCCCATGTGGATCCATATACTGAACTGGGGTGAGTTCCTAGTTCAGTTCTCACCAGGGTGAGCCTTCCAAGAGGAAAGCCCCAGCTGGTTCCCCAGCATGGTTTCTGCCCTGAGCAGCCTTGTGCTGCCCCATGCCCACCTTTGGAATGAAACTATGTAGAAAAATAATGACGTACAACTATGGAGACTGCTTTGGGCCCTCCCCCTTCTCTCTCTCTTCTCTCTCTCTCTCTCTCTCTCTCTCTCTCTTTCTCTCTCCTTCTGTCAAAAAATAATTTTAAAAAAAGAGGTATTAAGTTGAGATGAGGCAGCAGTTAATTACAAAAGAGCCATTTTGAAACCCAAATTAGTAATAGTGAGAGTACCTGAAAGAAACTATATCTGCTTCATGACTTTTTGTAAGTTTTATTCCTTCCTGTGTATTGGACAACATCATTTAAAAAAAAAAATCAGGATAATTTCAAAATAAAATAACATATAATTTATTTTAATAGCTACAGTTAAAGTTATTTTTTTTGTTTTGTTTTTATCATGTTTTATTCAATCTCAACATTCATTTTATTCAAAATACTGCACAGACATAACAAAAAAGGTGTTTTTCTAAACTAAAACCTTTTAGTTTTTTTTATCACAATAAATTTCCATATAAAGTTGTCAGAAACCTTTTTTTCTTAATCTATAATACAATGCAGTATGACAGGTCATATTTTACCACCATATACCTAAATTCCTTAGGAGGCTGTTGTAACTTCTATATTATGGGGAGTCATGGGTTGTTGAAATTTTAAATAGCTTTAAAATGAAAATAATATGTAGGGGAAGCCGGGATGGCTCAGTGGGTTAGGCGCTCACTTTGCAGCGCCCGGGACTGAAGATTGAATCCGGGCCCCGTCCCGTGCGGACCCATATGCTGAACTGGGAGCTCCCCTAGTTCAGTTCAATCTCTATCTCTGTATCTCTCTCTCTCTCTCTCTCCTCTGTCAAAATAAATAAATAAATAAAAATATATTAAAAAAGAAAATAATATGTTGCCTAAATAACACCAGGAATATATTTTAACCCTCAAAACCATTTTATAATATATTCTCTTCCCAAAGGAGTCAAGGTCAAACAAAGATGAAACAATATGTCAAGCTACTTTTCAGTGATAAAGATGAGCAACAGACTAAAACTTAATATCAGGTATGATAATATTAATGAGGCACTAAAATCCATTAATCAAAATCAAAATGTTCTGTGAGTAAACACAGAAGCCATGGCATTAGTTACTGCAATAGTTACTACATGAAAATAAGCATGCTTAAAGGGAAATGGTGAAAATTTTGATATAATTTGTGTGATTCAAAGTTTTGCAGTGGTAAGTAGCTTAATGCATTGAAACCCTTTCTGTTTAAAACTCAAGTGCGGTTCTTATTGTTAATTGTATATAAGGTAACACTGCTTTCTTTCTAACTTCCCCTCAAAAATTATATAGACATATTTTCTGAAGAGCAGCAACAGGTTCCATTACAAAACTTCTGGTTGAAAATTTGTGGCCTTTGGAAATTGGTTTCAGTGGAGCCATCAAAAATTATCACAATAGGTATACGTTGCACAGTAATTTCTCTCTACCTTTGTTTCCCAACTGGTAAAATCAGTTATAGGAAGATGTCAGAGTGAGATGTCTCTATAGAATTTTTGAAATGTGAGATATGTGTTTACTCTTCTGGAATAATCAGAAGTGGATTGAAGATCTTCATAACATTGGGATAACCATTTTTCCCTTTGCTGTTATTAAATGAGTATTGTCAATTCTGATATTTTCTATTTTAAATCTCCCATTTGAAAGTGCACCCAAAGTATCCACGTGGAAGTACATACTGCACGGAGACTACTGAGTTAGGCTGCCTTTGGAGTGTGATTTCCTTGAAAATATCACCTTTCTATTTCCTTATTGCTCATCTATCTTTTGTTGAAAACTTTACCACCACTTCTTCTACCTATGTCCAAAACCTCCCATTACAGTTGAAATAAAAACACTTATCCCTGTCACATGCATTGTTTCAAATCAGCACCAGCTGGAATTTTCATGGTCTATATGATTCTACAAACCAACATATTGAGGTCATTTTTGGTTTTTTTTCCTGTCAGTTGCAAATGATGGAAAATGTCAGTTTCTGATGAGCAACAACTCCAAAAAGTGTCATGGCCAACTACTTTAAGTTGACACACGTGGCTCCTGTTTTACTTTGATGCTTTCATATGTGCCCAGCCATTTTATGTCTTCAGAAAATGCTGACGTTGTCATCTTTTAACCTCTGTTTGTGAGAAAACTTTGCCCTGTGGCTTTGATAGATTATCACAGTTTCAGCCATTTACAAAATCTCAAATTTTACTTTATATTCTGATATTTTTTACATTTGATTTTAACCAGAAGATTATTTTGGAAAATATGAAATTCTCCTCATTCTATTTTTAATGTGCATTTTTTGCTTCTAAAAATCCAGCATAGAAATGAAAGTTAGAAATAAAACCTATAGAATAACCTCAAATAGTTTTCCTAACACAAAAAAGACAGCAAAATTTGAATACAATTTTTTTCCACCTATTAATAATTAGTTTTTACCCAGATGACAGCCCAATTTCAAAGTTATATTGACGATAACAACTAACTTTCATTATAGTAAAATAAGTTATATGATGGGCTGAAAGTAAATTCTATTTAATTACATATTTAATTATTTACCAGTAATCTTCCACTTTTTCAAATTTTGGACATGGTGTTTTTCTTCATTAAATTTAACACAGGAAATATCAGTATGTACTAAAGAGTAGAAAATATTATACCACATTAAGGAAATTATATAGAGTTGTTATGTAAGCAGAACAACAACATACATTAGTTATCTAAAACAAAGGCTACTTAAACTATAATTGACAATATAAAGTAGTATTTTCTTATTTTGCAAAATAGTATAAATAGTTTTACATGTTTAGAGAGAAATTTTTCAATATTACAAATAACAAATAAAATGCTGAAAGATGCCTATTCTCCTTTTTCTTTATAATCAGGCTATTAATTTGTGAAGTGTGAATTAAAGTAAAATCAAATTACTAACATATATGTAAAAGAAATTCTTTCCAGTATTCCAAATTTTTGTTATTTCAATGGACTGTGATAAAAAGAGAAGTTGGAAGAAAAAACTATTTTTTTTATGCCACACTTATCTTGAATTTAAACAGCTCATTTAGTTCTTCCATGGTAAAGGCAGTAATCATTAAGTGGATGTACAAAAGTATGGACAAAAAGAAAATGAAGACAGAGAATGTGGAAATTTACATGTAGAAAGATTAGCTAAGTTACTGGAGTTCTATGAAAAATCAAATTCCTGTTTCCTGTTTTAGTCAGTATCCATTGCTTTTTACCTTTCTATGTGTTTGTGTATGTGCACTCATGCATGTGTGTGGTATTTCTAGATACCACTATTACTATTTTCTTTTTAAGTGTATTTTTTCAGTCTTTTCTTTTTGTTTTTCTCTGCCAAAGACGGTGACATTTGAGCATGCCCTGATTCAGGCTGTGATTGGAAGTCAGACTCTATGCACTTCCCCTCTGGCCTTGTAATTGCCTACAGGGGAGCAATCAAATATATCAGCTAGAACAATCGCCTGTATCAGCTGGAAACCTTTCTTTAATTTAAGTGAACACATCAGTTTAAACACCTTTGTTTGGCCAGTTATTTCTTTTGAAAAGAAATCATGTTTCTACCCCAAGGTTTCTTGAATTAAAGAATGAGCTATATGATTTTAGAAATAAAATGTGTGGAGATAATCAGAAAACATGACTTGTTCTTTTTATGTTTCTAAGTTAAATAATGTGAAAAATCAATATTTGGTGATTCCTATGAGAAAATCTTCAAATTTCAGCCTGTCAAATATTATTTAGTATTTTTGAAAGCTTCCTACCTTCACAATAAACTAAGAATCAAAAGCTATTTTGTATTTATTAAATAGATTTTCTTGTTTTCTTAAAAAAAATGAATTACATGGATAACATTAAATACCGGTAACTCCAAGTCAGTGTTTTTACCCAATTCACAGTTTGCAAATTCAGCAATAACAGCAATTATAGTCATTAACCTAAATAGACTACAAAATACAAGGTGAATACCTGGTTAGGATAAAAAACAGCTTAAAGGGACATAGAAGTTTTTGATAAATTAGAGCTGGCAATTTAATAGCATTACTGAGACCGCCTCTGATAATAAAAATATATACTAATAAGGAAAATGCAGAAACCACATCATTAAGTCTTTTCTGTGACTTTTATACACCCTAAATATATAAAAAATGGAAAGACTAAAAGGATAAAATTAAAACATTGGATCCTTCGTATTTCCTGGAAATACCTGTCTCATTTCAGAATGTAAAAAACTGTCTTCAAGTGATTAAACTACTATGTAGTGCTTGTTAGCCACTTTCCAAACCATAATCACCTGGATTATTCCTAACAAAGCAGTCACTTGGCTTTAAACTGTTCATTTTCCAAAAATTATCTATCTCTGAGAATAATGTCAATGTCTTATTGATCTTTGAATGCTAGCATATTTCTTAAGATATAAAAGATAATTAATCAAGTCTTGAATGAACCAAAACTCTGATCTCACACACACTTGAATATGTAAGACATAAGAAAATCACTATGGATTCCTGGACACATATTTATCGTAACTCACCAAGATGATCAACTAGAAAACAGAAGGAGAAATCTTATGTGCACCATTAATAAATATACTTTCAGAGACCTCCTAACATCTCTTCTTTAACTAAGTTTGCCATTTAGTGTTGAACCAAGTTTATATTTGCTTGTTGAATATATTTTACTAAGCCATCAGCAGGTTTTGAAAAATACTAAGTATTCTCCCAGACTTTTCAAATACCAATGAGGCTATTGTTAGATACATTTCCAACATTCTAGCCAAAATGAAGGTACACATTTATGGTGTATTAACATCACATACCTCTTTCTATTCCAGTAATATAAATACTGTACTGTATTATAAACTATACTTTGCTAATGCACTTCAGAGAAATGAATACAAAATGAAGTGAAGAAACTCCTTATTCTCACTTATCACAGAGAATGTATCATGCAACAGCATTTCCATTAGAGCAGTAATTTAGAAGAATTGAACTGAGACTTGTTTTAGCTACCTTTCTGCCTTCACAGAAATAAATATTTTTTATAGTTCATAGTGAATATTAAATACGTTTTTATTAAATTGTGTTGAAATAATAATTTCTCTTAATTTTGTCTTTATTTCACCAAAGTTATAATAATGTTCAAAAACACATGTAACTAGAATATAAATTTAATTTGGGTCAATGCAGCACAAATTTAGAAAGATTTCAACCCACAGTCCATTGCTTAGATAATTCCCATTCTCTTCTTTCTTGATAATTTTAATATATAGTCTAAAAAAGTAAAATATTTTATGATAACAGTAAGTATATACCATGACTCTGGCCAATGAATTCTAAGTGTAACTTCACTGTAAGCATGCTAGCCAAGGTTAAGCCTCCCTAGTAAATAAAAGAGAATAGATTCTGCCTTCATCATGTCTTTTCTCATACAGAAAGATTATTGTTAGATTCTAAATGGCTGGCTTTACTAAAGTCTCCTAGGTCATCAATTCTTCCATTATTCCAATTAACACTAGGACATACCAAGTTACATCCTATGAAAGAAGGCAAAAGTTTACTATTTTCTTCTTTTTCATTAAAGACTTCCTGGAAGTTAGTTATTAGCTCACCTCCCACTATTGTCCTAAAAACTATCATGGGACTTTAAGCTCTACAATTTGGTCAAACATATATTAAAAATGTAATATTATATATAGATATGTCAAGACCATTAGAAATGTATTAAGAACAAGGCATAAAGAAATTGATAATGTAGACAGTTCTTTTGTGTTGCTGAATAAAAGGTTATTTCTAGTCTCACACTTAGGTGAAAAAACTCTCAATGGGTAACACAATCCTGACCTTTGTCACTCTTCTCTGAGTTTAGTATGTTTATTTCACAGACCATGAAAAACCTCTGTCACCATTAGAAGAAGTTTTACCTATTGACTTGTCCTAGTTTCCTGTTATTTGAGCAATTCCTCAGATTTGGGCCACGTGACTTAAATGTATATTCTTCTCAAACTTTTTGGACTCTAAAGAGAATAAGCACTTCCAAGAAAGAGATATAATACAAGTGATCCAATTATTAATCTGTTTTCCCACCAGTGAAAGTTATTTTTTATGTGTAATAAGCAAAATTGTAGTGACATACATTTTCCTTTAGTGACACACATTTTAGTGGTTCAATTAACCCATAATGAATGAATGATTTTTCATTTTTTTCATATGGTTCTAGCTTTGTCAGTTAGAAAACTAGCTGAATTACAGGAGAAAGTAAAGGGATTATTAAATGTTTTTCTCTCCTTATTACTCAGCAGAACTGATAACAGGTAGAGTGAAGATTATTATGTTTTTATTTGAAACTTATTTCTAATGGAAAAAGTAAGGTAGAATTGGATCCTGCTCTTTGTGAATGCTCTCAAATACCCCTTTTATTAGCCCCCAAACACTCTCTTCCCACTAAAATCAAACTCTTTTTTAGAGAACATCTAGATATATTTTCTCTTTTTTAAAAAGAAAAGGAAAATTTTCAATCATGTCGTAAATACACACTTATGTATATATAGTATATATTATAAAAAACAAAATAATGCTTAGAAATTATTTATATATCTTTAAATCTGCTTAACTACTTAAATATTCTATTGCAAGAAAAAAGTTGCTGGCCATCAAAGTACCATCAATAAGAAAAATAAATTATCTGGGTTTTCAATTTCTATCAGTACTTTTTCTCACAATCCTTTTGTCCATGTATTAGAATTTCCTGAGTGTGAGAATCAAGAATTTTTTGGACAAGGAAGGAAGGAAAGAAGACAGGAAGGAAGGAAGGAAGGAAGGAAGGAAGGAAGGAAGGAAGGAAGGAAGGCAAGCAGGCAGGCAAAGGAAGGAAGGAAGGAAGGAAAAGGAAGGAAGGAAGGAAGGGCAAGAATACAAGAGAAAGAAGGGAGGAAGGAAAGAAAAAACAAGAAAAATTATTAGACTAGAGATACTCTTGGATCCAAGAAGAGTTGTTAATTTTTTAGTTTGTTTAGCTTATTACTTGTTAGGAGTGGCAACTTCCAAACTTTAAAATGCTGATATTTAAATATAATCATACTGATCAATAACCTATCATACTTAACTACAGTAACAGTCTTTTTTTTAATAAAGTTTTCTTATAAACTAGTGAACTGCATGTGTAGTCATTTACAATGATTTTATGATGGACTTTATTTATTTAGAAGATTTTAAAATAACAACTTGGACTACTTTTTTCTCTTCTACTTCTTACCCTGCTTATATAATGTAATAATTGGCTATTAATTTTGGGCACATATTCAGTAAAAATTGTATCATAATGAATGAAAACTAAACACTACAATAAAACAATGCTGAGGATTTCTATTTCGCTGGTTTTTGCTTTATAGGAAAGCTTTGATAATTGATTGTCTACTACTATAAAAGCCTCAAGCTATTATTGGCATTTCCCATTACAATGTAAATTGATTGAGAGATCATTTTCAGAGGTAGGCTGACCAGATGCACCAATTGTAAATAAAAAAGAAAAAAAAAAGTTAGTATATTGTTTAAAATGATACATCTGGTCAGCCTACTGACACCTTAAATTTAGGCCAGTGAGACTAGGCTGACCACATATACTGTTTAAATGAGACAATACTGGTTTTTTCTGTCCTATTTAAAATAGCACATATGGTCAGCCTATTCAGAGGAAACATAAAGCTCTGAGGACTTGTCATTATTAAATACCCCCATAGTGTCATTGGTACAAATGGAGTTGTTAAACTATTATCCTGGATAAATTTTAGTTTATATAATAACAGTCTGTCCACCCAAATACTTCTTGCATTTCAATTGATATTTTTTAGACTTTCTGTCATTTAAGTCCTTATATTTCATATTATTCTTATGTTGTTAACTTAAAGAGTTTCAATTTAATAGTGAATGTTTCTGTTTTGCAGCATTATTCCATGTTATGCCTCCATATAATTAAGTTAAGTTCTCAGAAATCTTTGAAATAGTAGTATTAATTTGTGGAAAAGAGATTATAGATTGATTTATTATTTTTATATTTTTATAGCATTACTTAAGCAAATATCTATTAAAATATTGTTTCTGAAAGAAAGTACCCAACACTTATTTGTATATTTTTTGGCCTGGAGAAGGAAGCCATTTTACCTTGTGCTTAGCTTTCAGTAGAGATCATTGAGAAGACTTGAGTACTTACTTTTTAAAGATCTATTTTTATTGTTTTTTGACAGAGAGAGAGCCAGACAGAGACAGAGAGAAGGGTGAGGGCCCAGAGCAGTCTCCACAGTTGATAGCATTGGTTTTTCCATATAGTTTCTCTCCACAGGTGGGTGCGGAGCTGCACAGTGCAGGAACTGGGCGAGGGTCCTCCTGAATAGGCCCCAGCAAGAACTGAGCTGGGGGCACACCCCAGTTCAACATATGGGTCTGCCTGGGTCAAGACCGGGATTTGATCCTCAGTCTCCGGGGCTGCAAAGTGAGCGCTTAACCAGCTGAGCCATTCCAACTTCCCCGAGTATATATTTATACTCACCTGCTTCAGGAATATTGGATTTACTTATTGTATTCATTACATTTTGTTGTATCTCAACTCACCCAGAATTTGTTGCCATAAAGCAACAATCTCATTTAAGTTCACTATTCTGTGGCTTGGCAAATGGGGCTGAGCTCAGCTGGGTGTTTTGCTGAATGGAGTGGATTTGGCTGATCTTTGCTGAGCTACCACATGAAGCTGCAGTGAAATATGAATCAGCTGTAAGTTGGATTCATGAGCCTCCAGCAGGCCCGCTTACTCTTCAAATGGCTATCTTAGAATGCCAACCGTGAGAGCAGAGGCTCACAGAACCTCTTGGTGTTTAGATTTACAACTGATACAATAGCAATCTCACTACATGGCTATTAGCCAAAGCTAAATGTAGGGCCATTTCAGATTCCAGGGGAGGAGAAACAGGCTCCAGGAAAAATTGCACAGAATTGCAGTTGTTTTGGCAATATACCACAGTCACTTTTCTCTTTCTTGTCTTCAGTCATGCTAGAGTTTACCATCAGAGTACCGTAAAAGCTTTAAGAGGAGATAGGTGAGCATTTCAATATTGTATTAGTTTTGAAGAAGTTTATGAGACAGTGAAAAACTTATAAATTTTTTATTGTTTATGAGAACCATGGTGCATTTTGAAATTTCTATTTTTAAATGTTTTAAAATGTGTTTTGATTATTCTAAGGAGAATCAGTAGTGGGCTTAAAAGGACCCCAGGGCCCACAAAAAAGCAGCAGGGTCATCACAGCCAAGCATATTCTGTCAGCAGAACCAGGCAGATACTCCTAAACTGAACACAAACCTAGGAGCAGACCATTGCTGAATGTCAGACATCCCTTATAGAAGCTGTGTGTGTGTGTGTGTGTGTGTGTGTGTGTGTGTGTGTCCTTGTAGTAGTAGTAGCAGTAGATTGTTCACTGCTGGTTGCACATGCCTGTGGGCCTTCTAGCAAAAGTGGCATGTGTCCATACCCAGCAGATTTGCTGAGCCCTATTTCAGCTATCCAGTGTTCAAAGTACCCTCATCCAGTCACAGGGCCATGGTGCTTGTCTTTGGGAAAGGTTTTAATGTTGTGGCAGATTAAGGCCCACCCACCCTGAATCTCAGTAACACCACACAGTGACAAAATATATTCATGTTACATGGTTAATACTTGAATTGTATTTTATACTTTCCAATTTGTTTTATAAACTTCATGAGTCATGCAACTTCCTTATTTCTTACTCATGGTTATTAGATTCATTTGCTAAATGTGATAATTCCAAAAAAGATAAGTAATTTAGGGAGGGTAGACTAATGAAGCATGGTAGCCATAATGAAGCATGGTGCTTCTTATTGTAGGGCCTTCAGTGCCAAAAGAAAAAGGAAACTTAAAGGGGAAAAGGAGGACCAAGAATGTTTGTCTTTAGGTTGCAGAATGCGATAGACATTACACGATTCTTTTCTTACATTCAAAGGCTTCAACAGACCCTTTAAGCTTTTAAATGAATATTACATTGTGGCAAACTATAGAATTCCCTCTATAAACTCTATTTTGGGGGTGATTTCTGGTGAAATCTATCAGGAAAGAAATAGAAAGAGCAAAATTAACAAAGTAATGAAATACAGCAATTCAATTAAAATTAACATCACTTTCTCTCATCCAGAGGGAAAATGAAACAATCTCAACAGCTTAATAGCATGAAACACCATTGAGGGCTAGATATAAGTGAGGAAGCAGTAATATTGCTTATTCTATACAGGAGCTAGGTTCTTACAGGGTGATAGTAAGAATACTTTGCATATAAATGGTGATTTACTTTGCAAAAACTTTTAAAAATGGTAATTATCATTTTTAGAATGCTTCTTAAGTGAGAATAAGAAGAATATCACCTCACTTGAATTGAAACTTGGACTAGGGTAATAGAGATAATGTGCTTATTCATTTTATTTCTTTGGGGCTTGTAGTGTGTGAAACTATTCTATATTGTGGGTGTGTTTGTAAGTCATTAATAGGCAATATTTTTGGTAACAAGACACAGCAAATTTTTTTTTTAACTCTCATAATCTTCTTAGATTTTTAAGGAATGTAATATGATTTCCCATTGGAAAAAAAAATCTCTCTGATCTCTTGACTAATGATTAATAATTGAAACTAGATCATAAATAGGTTCTGCAAACTGTTCCCAATCTATGTCATGGCTTACATGTAAAGTGAGGAATTCAAGTTTTGTTTTGCTCCAACTTGCTTAACTTTCCCTCAGTTTTCTGCTCTGAAAATTTGATATCTATCCTAGCTCCTTTCACAGTTGTAGAGCTAAAATAACTGGAAAAAATTTTAAACATTAATATTATACAAATGTAATTTTAATTACTTCATATACCATACTATTCCAAGATTTCCTCATCACTATCAGGGTTCATTGACTTCTCAAGGTATTTATTCTAGAGGCACCAAACCAAGAAATTCTCAGCTGTGTAGATTTTCATCCCTAAAGTCACTGCCACAATCTTCCCATAACACTAATGTAACAAAAATTATTTTTGTATTACCCTGTTATTAATAGAATAAATAAATATTTCCATTGATAAAATAAAATTATGCCGGCAAATGTTTCTTATTATAGGGACAATATAAATAAAAAGCAGATAAAAATTAGTAAACAGTGAGATCAAATCATTATAATAGGAGTCAAGACACTGATAATCTTTACTCAGTGTGATGACCTTCAGCAACATACTTCCCTTTGCTAGGGCTGGTGTCCTCATTTCTAATATAAAAAGGTTATTCTAGATATGTTTAAGGTCTCTTCTAACTTTGGAGTCGATGAAGCTTTACATACTTTCTCATAATACTTCATATTTTGTTGACATATCAGCAGGAAACTTCACACTTCATTGGAAATCCATTAGAACAATTACCATGTCATTAGTGAAGACTTTTAATTATGAGCTTAGTAACCTAAAGAATTCACTGTGATAAGCAAGATTAGCTCTGTGAGCATGTGCTACATTGGGATTCTTTGAGTGGAGAGATGTCTTTTCTTTGGAGAATTTAAAGCTGTCATTCACAAAGCAGTCAGCGTTGTTGATTAAGCATGTCAGCTGAATAGTTTGGGAGTGGAAGAAAGTATGTAACCTTTCAGATAGTATATCATGACTAGAACCTCCATCCCTAAAGGAATAGCATCTTTTGACCTGATTCAATGAGAGAATAGAGGGTAACACTAAGAAGGATTATTCCAAAGATGATAAAGAGGAAAAAGAAAGAAGTGCAGATGTGAATTCACAGCTAAAATAAGGAGATCACAATTATAACTATAATTCTGATGAATTAGAACTTGTAGCAAAAGCTTGCTGCATGTCTGCCCTGTCTTTGTATATAATGTGCTTTCATTAAAATTAAGATAGCCTTCCACATAGCCTAAGCCATTGGTCAAGTAAGTATTTTTTTTTTCTTTTTGTACCAAAGTGTAATATGCTTTAATGTTTCTACCCAGAGCCAAATAGAGAGTCTGGAAAAAATGGCTGCATGTGTCATCTTGCTGATTCATGGCAGCACCTTCCTTACACCCTCCTTTGCCATGTATATTGAGACTACTTTTAGTTCTCACCTTCACAGAAAACCCCTCTGACGTGTTCAACTAGAAAATTGAAATTACCCAGGGCTGCGTTCTTCTTTACTTCTGTTCTCATTCTTCTCACAAGTTTTCTGATAGTTTTAATCAATACTATCTGGTTTCAAGGTAATATACAAGCTAGGTTAATAGGACAGAAACACGCACTTTTGTCATGAGACTGAGAGAAAACATAAGGCAATAATTTTAATTCTGGAAGCAGGAATTACATTTTTAATCCTGGTTTCTATTTATTTGCTCTGGAAAATTTGTTACATTGTCTACACTTTTTCAAATTTTGGTTTATTTTTTTGTGAAATCAGAAATTCCTACATACTTGGGTTTAAGAAATTCCTGACTTACAATGTGCAATACACGAAAACAAGATAACACCACCTCACAAAATCTGGGTGTTAAAGACTCAGAAGACACCACAATTTAAAGTAATTTTATTTCTTCACCCCTTTCTGTCTTTCCTATAGTCCATGTGTTATTATCTTTTTTTAAGCAGTTCTGTCTATTTTTTCTATCTTGAAAGTATAACCAATTTCACTAGAATCAATTTTCTCTAAAAAATCAATTTTCTCTATGAAAGGGGACATGTATGGCATGCATAAGGCCCATTAGCTCTTTCCTAGAACTTCAAAGAAGACAGCGTTTAGGAGTACTTCCAAAAGAAGGGATATGTAGAAGTAAAACCTCATGAATATACTGAGTACTACTGAGAAAGATAGAGAGAGAGAAGGTAGGGATGGCCCAGAAAAGTCTTCATTGTTGTATATTATTAGTCGTGACATAGTGCCATTCCACACACATGGATGTGGGATTGTGTGGGGCAGGTACTGAACAAGGGCCTTCGGCATGGAAGGTGAGAAACTTTGCCACCATCCAGTGGCTACCAGTTACTTCACAGTTCAACATGTGAGTTTGCATAGGCCAGGGTCAGGGGCTGGGATTTGATCCCCACACCTTGAAATTACAAGGCAAGTGCTCAACCTGGTGACCTATCTCAGCATTCCTCTTTCATCTTTTTTAACCCTCAGTTTCTGGGGGCCTGTTTATCAACCAACAAACATAGTAAATCACTTTTGGCTATAACGTTTAGGGAGTTTCCCAAAATTAAGATAGGATTTAAAGTTTACTTTATGAAACACATAAAATTAGAATTTCCAAAAGTTAACTAGATATATTATAAAATAATTTAATTTATGAGTTAATACATTTTATAATTTAATTTTAACTACAAAAATCTTTGCATTCAGGAAATATTATTATTAAGTGGTTATTATTTCATTACTAAATATGTTTCATTCTACTTAAATATTACTTTATCTTACTTATGATGGAGAATTTGAGATATAACACTAAAAACATAGTACCTTTCTCAGCTAGATAATATTATTAACAAGTAAAATAATATAATGTTTTCTACAATTTAACTTTGGGGAGCAAAATAACAGGTAAAGGTATTATGCTTCTTATCCAGATTAATATGAGCAAGATAAAAATAAAATACAGGACAAAAGTAAGTAACATGAAATTTCAGAAATCACAACATATCACCACATTTTGAACATGAGTTTATATCCTTCTTTAAAAAATTCAAAATTCATAAATGTACACGTAGAGCTACAATATACTTAGTGCCAAAGAAATGGATAACTGAAAAACATGTTTAAGGGAGCTAATTATCAAATTTCTCTTTTACAACTTAGAACAGTATATATATTTATTATGGCACAAGCAACACTTTTTGAGTTTTTATTTGAAAATGTATACCAATGATTGGTTCTTTCTTTCTAAAATTATAAGATAATATGACCAAAACGCATTCTATTTTCATGACACATTGGATCACTAAACAAAATGAGCTAAGTAAGTATTAGGAAGTTGTTGCCTAAATGAAGATTTCTAAAATCCCATAGATAAATTAAATGTATTCTATGACTTTTAGAATATTTAATAACATTCGTTACTTAGAGAACATTAACTTAGTTGATACCCATATATAAACTGCTACTATAAATCTGTGGATATAAAATATTAAATATTGATGTTTACAGACAATAAAACTAAAGCAAAAGAAAATGTTATACATATATTTAAAGGCGGCATTCATTTCAATATAAAGTAATTGCCTCTCGTTTTTATTAGCAACATTGCTTGTTTTGCATTGTTCCACTTCTTTGTTCTCTCTCTCTCTCTCTCTCTCTCTCTCTCTCTCTCTCTCTCTCTCTCTCTCTCTCTCTCTCATACACTTATATGCTCTTTTTTATTTGCCTCCTGTCTCTAGTATTCTGTGCTTTTCCCTCATTGGGTTCATTTGTTGATGGCTACAGAAGCACTTATATCAGAAGCTTCATACTTTGAAAATTCATTCTTGGTTTTACAAATACATTAAGAAACACTTCATCTTAGGTTGAAAATTATTGTTTTTTCTATGACCCTGTATTATATAAAAGCCTATCATATTTTATATGATGTTTAGAAAGAAATCATTAAAAATATATAGAGGCAGATAAAGATGAAGGAAAAGAGAATGAAAAGGGGGAAAAGGAGAGAAGGGGCTTTTAGAAAAGATAGTGTAGTGTGCACAGTAAGTAAAATTCAATTGAAATCTGCTCCACTCCATTGATTACAAATTATAAATCAATTATTGAAAGCCTAGTATCTTTCAGAGTACTGGGCACAATATTGTATTGTGTCTGTAGATCAGGCTCTGTTCGGTAACACATTTGGGAATACTGGGAGTTATACAATATAATCTCAGCTGTATACTGCTCTCAAGAAGCTCACTGTGTATAGGGAGGCACATTGCATTAGTGTGAATCTATCATAGCACGGTGGGGTATGTGGAAAGTGCTACCAGAATACAATGAACTATGCAATTTATTCTTCACAGAACCTCATGAGAAGACGTCCAGTTGTAGAAAGAGATATTTGAGTTGAAATGTAAAGAATGACAGGATTTTGCAGAACAAAAATGGGGAGAAAGAGCAAATTGAATAGTTTAGAAAAAGCAATAGAAGTTACATATGAATATAGGGTACATAACATTAAAGGCAAAATATAACAAAAACAAACAAAAAAACAACAACAAAACAAAGATTTCTTGGAGGAGAGTGAAAGGTGATAAATCCAGAGTAGATTATATAAAGATTTTGCTAATATTAGATCTGTTTTCAGGTTTCTAGTTTAATAATGTCTTGTACTTCAGGAGTTCAGTATTATTGTTGAGTTCAGTTATGTCAAGAAAGTTCAAGTTTGCTCATTATACTTTATATTTTTATACTTCTAAAGAGTATATTATGCAAGAAATTTGTTTACGTATTTTGAAGTTAATCCATTATATTCTTAGGAAGTTTTCTACATTCAACCTTTGCATAGCTTGCTACTTTTCTTGGCTCTAAATAGATCATTTCCACATTTCCAGAGCTGGTCAGCATACGCTTCATAACTTGCACAGAATGTTGAATGGCTTGTCGGTATTGCTTCCTTGCATGCCACGATTAGTGGACACTACAGATCTTGTTCTGCTCTGTTTTAATGTTGCTTATTGCATCTATCATGTTCACAGTACCTTTTAGCTCTTTATTAGCAGCTGAAATGACCTGGAAAATAAAATTAATACTAAACACTCACTCTGGCCTAGGTCTTATGCTATGTGTTTTACATCTGTTACCTCAATTAGTTATTTTAAATCTTCTAATTGCAAAAGCAAGTGGTCATATTTGTTTGTTGCTTTCAGTTTTATATCTCACATATGAGTGAAGTCATGTGCTTTTCAACTTTTTCTGTCTGACTTACTTCGAATGATGATCTGAAGATCCATCAATATTGTCACAAAAAGCAGCATTTCATCTTCTCTTATGGCTGACTATTCCATTATGTATATGCACCATATCTTCTTTATCCAATCATCAAAGGACACTTTGGAGGTTTTCATTTCTTGGCCACCACGAACAATGCTACACTTGAGACCTATATAATTTTACTAATCAATGTCAACACAATAAATTTAGTAAAGAAAGAAATGGTCATAAAAATAGGTGCCTTACACCAAAATATAGAGCAATGAGTGATTATGCTGCTAAATAAACAAATTCTGTCACAAGAAAGGCATTTCTTTCTACTCTTTACTGAGTTTTCACTAAGAAGAATTTAAATTAAGAAAGTTGACTCTGAGTGAACATATATTGTAACACATAGACGAAGTACTGTAGAATTGTACAGCTGGAACCTACCGTATGTAATTTTTGCCAACAAGTGTCACCTGAATAAATTTAACAGTAAAAAAATAAATCAAGAATTCAAAATACATAGGGAGCATCAAAATAAAGGGTTTAGAAACTATGCTCCACTGTATCTTCCAGGATTGCTCATTAAGTAGGAAGAGATCTTAATTGGGCTAATCACTAATATCTAGTAATAATTCAAGGACAAACTGGAGCAAATGAACAAAAAAAAAAATTTATCAGTGACTGGTCAATAAAAATGAGGCTATTTAAGAGCCCAGTGAGTTTGAAACACATTTTAGCCAGCAAGATAACTTATAGAAGATGTTTCAATAGGATTAGAAGAGTGGGATTATAGTATAGAAAAATAAAGAGGACAGATTCATTTGACATTCTGTAATATTTAAAGTATAAATTTCTTTTTAAAAATTATTTTATAATATCTTAAACCTAAATTTGATTCCATACCAAATATATGGCTTAAAGGGACATAAAAAAATGAAGTTAAGTTCAAAAGAGAGAGAGAACTGGGAATGTAAAACACATGAAGAAAACAATTTATTTTTTAAATTGACAGATATACAAGAAAAAAAATGCATTGCATATAGTGCTAGTCTGCATAAAATACAAAAATGATAGTATTCTTTTAATTTCTTTTTATTTTGATAATTTCTTCTTATTTTAATAATTCACTTATTGATAAAAATATGTCAATGGTGTTATTATTGAATTATAGAACACTGAGTACTTTGAAATTCTATTTTATAAATAAAGATAATAAATTGTAATTAGGACTTTGCTTTCATCGCATCAATTTTCAACTTGCTGAGAATTAAGGAAATTTTTCTTATTTTGAAACACTGGAAGATTTTATGTGCCCACAAGTGTGTGGAAAAGAGAAATAAAAAAATAATTTTTTTACTCTAAAAATTGTATTTTAATAAAATTACATTCTATCCTCATTCTCAGAAATATGTGGTTTTGAACTATTTTAATATGAAACTTTTTTACTTCACAAATACGTCTTTTTCTTAGCTTTAACTACCTTTCTCCTCCCTCTTGACTTTTTCTGACTCTTCTTAATCAGTTAGTTCCAGTAATGTGCCTATTACATACACAAACAGAATTCCTGACCCAGAATTGAAGAAGCCATACTTTGTTTTATCTAGGAGGACTCTATATTGTTACAGTGAGTGAGATTTTAGATCATTACTTACTGTACTTAGAGTGAACTCAAATTTGGAATACAAAAGCTTGTCATTCACTAAGGGATTTATTTTTGTCATGCTCAAAAATAACAAATGATTTATATGGGCTTTTATAAAGCTCCATTTTCCCCCAGAGGATTTTTATCTTGACTAACAGCATCACTTCATCTTCTATGCTGCCTTTCTGGTCAATAAAATAAAATTCATACCCTACGAAGGTTATCATTTAAGTTCTCTAATAAAAGGAAGTGGGGAGGAAGATTAGTGCCCCAAATCAAGGAAATAGAAAGGGTTCACAAAGAAAGATCCTCTTATTCTCTCACTCACCTGCAACTTTTTGACACAATATATGAATTAAAGAATTTGCACCAGCCAGGAAATAAGAAGGCTTTTCTCATTATTCTCTCATTCACTACACTATGCTGGCTTTTTTCTGTAAGCTATTAGAGTTTCATGTATTGGAGTGAATGGCTTTCAGATCTGGACCCAGATGAAATGAATCTAAATATCCATAGAATGTGCTCAGGATCCTGGATTCAAAAAGCCTCCAAGTGGTACTTATGTGTAACATGATTTGAGTACCAGTGACATAAATTTGCTCCTTCTATGGCTCATACCCAACCAAAACCACTCTGTCTTCATACTCTCTGAAAAATATTACTATACTTTCACAATGCATACAGCATAAATTATGTAGAAGATGAGTAGGAAACAATGAGAAAGACCGTATATGTTGTTTCTTGTCTCATTTTTACTACAAAAGTGAGGTGAGCCAGAACAAGAAGGCAGGGAAGGAGAATATCTCAAGTACTGCTTTTTGAAGAATATTTTCCCACCCCAGATTTTTAGCATATAAATTCTCAACCAGCAGACACCACCCTAAGTAAGTGATAAAGTTTCATGTCACAAGTAATAAAAAATAGTGACATTCTAAGCCCTATGATATAATGCCCTGAGAAGAGTATTGTATAATTTCTCTGGTATCCTTGCCAAAAAATAAATAACTGTATCCAAATCATGAGAAAAATATCACATAAACATACATTCAGGGACATTCAACAAAATGTCTGACCACTTTTCACAAATATTAAGATCATTAAATATAAGCAAAGACTGATGAAGTATTACATGTAGGAGGAAACCAAAAAGCCATAACAACTAATTGCAATGTGGAATTCTACATAAGATCATGAAACAGAAAAAGAATCATTAGTGGAAATGCTAGTGACATTTTAATAAGATCTGTTGCTTAATCAGTTGTATTAAACCAATGTTAATTTTCTGGTCCTGGGGGAAGCCAGGATGGCTCAGAGGGTTAAGCGCTTGCTTTGCAGTCCCAGGGTCTGAGAACCCAGTCCCGACACAGCCTGTGTGGATCCGTATGCTGAAATGGGGTGTGCCTCCCATGCAGGAGGCCCCTGGCCCAGTTCCTGCCCACCTGTGTGGAAGGAAACTATGTCAAAACTGATGATGTGCAGCTATGGAGAATGGCCTGGGCCCTCCCCCTTCTCTCTGTTTCTCTCTGTCTCTGTCTTTCTCTCTCTTTCAAAAACAATAAATTAAATCTTAAAAAAACAAAAAAAAACAAAAAATCCCTGGTTATGTAAAGTGGTGACATTCGGGAGGTGTAAAAATAAAGAAAGATGTCATCAACATTCTTAGAATAGGGCCTGGCATGTTTTAAGCCTTCATAGGTGTAAGCTTGTACTATTGTTACCAAGTCTTAGAAATGGTAGATAAAGAGGCAAGTTCAGGTGGGTTATGTAAGATTACTACAAAATTTAGATTCTAAATGTCAACTGAATTATTAAAAGGAATATATCTCATAAAACAAACAAAATCATCTACCCAGAATTGAATATGAAAACTCTCTTTTAAAGCATTAGTTTACAAAATATATTGTAATCTTCCTCAGATTATTTTCTTCATGTAGTTTTTTTGTAACTTGTGTAATTATGATCCAATTACTTCTACTCTGTTGGTTTAAATAATGTAATAAAAGAATCTAATATCCAAAAGATGATGCAGTAACTATTGCTATTAACTTGCTGCTTGAAATTCTAGCAAAAACAACTTAAATATTAAATCATATGATTCTAAGAAAAATAACTTATATAAAGTTCTTGGCTTCCTTTGCAGTGCGAGGTACAACATTCATTTCTAAATGAAAGTGAAGCAATTAATGTTCATGAAGAAATACAAAATAAAGCAAAACGCTTTGCCATCTTATGGGAGCCCTAAAACCTATATAGTGACAATTTCTGTTTCTGAAGAACACCAGCTAAGGAGCTGCTCAGGGTCTTTTGAGAGAACAGTTAAATTTATCAACAAATTTTTAATTATATGTTCAAATAAATGTCATGTGTAGGAGAATGTCAGGTTATTGTAGTAAATCTCATAGAAAAAGGGAGTCATATACAGACGCATATACACGCATTAATGTACAAACCCTCATACACACACTCTAAAGCTGCGGTCCCCAAGCCCCAAGCCATGGACTTGTACTGTTTATTTTGTGTCCCGTTAGGAACTAGGCCACACAGCAGGAGGTGAATGGCCATCCAGCAAGCAAAGCATCATCTGTATTTACAGCAGCTCCCCA
>PVKE010016546.1:0-31868 GCA_004027555.1 Craseonycteris thonglongyai | reverse complement strand
TTTGTGTGTATATAATTTGTACAATAAATTTATTAAAATTATTTTTGTTTATTATTTTTTATTCTTGTTCAATAATAAATATCCTTAGAAATAGCTGGTGCCTGCCGCCCTACCGATATTTTAGAATGCGCCCTAGGGTATAAAAAGGTTGGGAACCCCTGTGTTACACTAAAAAAAACAGATTAACATGAATTAAACAAGGGTGTTTCACCCACCCACCCATCTAATAGATAGTATGAGTAAGAGATGAAAATAGGGGAGGGGAAATCCAGAAAAAAAAATATTGAGGATCAATACAATATCATTTCAAAACATTAAATAGAAAATAACAAACAAAAACATAAACATGCCTAAAACTGGACTCATTTATGTGGAAGACTGGCAAATATAATCACAGTAAATGAAAAGAAACAGAGCAAAGAGCGAGAAGATAGTAGACTTTCAGGACACAGGAAGATGAACTGATAAAAGAAATCTGTTGTCTGTGAGATAGAAAAGCCTACACACAAAATTTAAAATACCATAAAATAAACTCTGATTTATACCAAGATGATACACGATTAGGTTATTTCTTGTACAACTTTTTAAAATTTATATTTTATTTATATTTTACATTTACATACTGTGGAATTCATTATATTGATGTATAGATCTATGAGTTCTGACAAATCAAGTAATGCAACCATCACCACATTTAAAACACAGACTAATTTTCTCAACCCCCCAAGTTTTTCTTATGCTACCCCTTCATAGTGCATTCTTTCTGCTTCCTCAGTCTCTGGCAACCCTGACATGTTATCCCTGTCTATAGTTTTGCCTTCCCAGAATATCATATCAATACGACATATGTAATCTTTTGAGTTTAGTTTCATTATAACTTAAGACATTTAAATTTTATGTATGTGTTTATCAATATTTCTTTATATTTATTACTGAGTAATATTCAGTTGTATCTTTGTGCCATCATTTGTTTATCTAATCCCTTGTTGAAAGACATTTATTTCCAGTATCCAGACAACTATCTGTCTGTCTGTCTGTCTATCTGTCTATCTACCTTCCATCATCTAGCTGCAATGCATATATAGTTATATACAACTTATATAACTATATACAGCTATATTATCATCTATCTATCTATCTATCTATCTATCTATCTACCTACCTATCTATCTTTCATCTACCATCTACCTATCATCTATCATCTACCTACCTACCTACCTACCTACCTACCTACCTACCTACCTACCTACCTATTGTCTATCATTTATATTTCTATTTACCTATCTAAACTACTATACATGTTAGCATATCAGATTTTGTGTAAACATGCATTTTCTTGGTTCATTACCTAGGAGTGGGGTTACTGCATCATATTGTACATGTATGTTTAATTTTATAAGAAACTGGCACACTGTTTTCCAGAATGGCTATCCTGTTTTGCATTACCACCATCAGTAAATGAGTTTTTGTTGTTTCATATTTTTTATGGCATTTGGTATTATCATACATTTTTGTTTAATTGTGGTCATTCTAATAGGTTTGTAGTTGTATCTTCTGGTTTTAATTTGCATTCCCTAATGACAAATGATGTTGAACATCCTTTCTTTGTGTTTATTTACCAACAGTGTATTTTCTTTTGAAGTATCCAGTTTTTATTTACTTATTTGTTTTTGGCTCATTTAAAAACATCAAGTCATATGTTTTCTTATCATTTAGATTTGAGGGTTCTTTATTGTTAAGTTTGAAACTCTGCAAGCTTAACTTATGTGTAAGTGCACAAGTTAGTCTGCTACAGAATATACATATTCTGACAAGAGACATGAGACTTTTTGAATCAGTGAAGCAGATAGTTTATTAGTCTGGGTAAAAAGTGCTAGAGCACCATTTTAGCACAGGTTCTGTGAGCCCTCAATGAATGATATGAGAATCAGATGTTACTCTGCAGATGCCACATGGAAAGGGCGTGCTGCCACATGAGCCCATCCTCTCCTTTGGATACAAAGAATGAAAGAGAAAAAGAGTGAAAATGAGACAGAGGAAAGAAGAGGGAGTGGGAAAGAGCCAGGTCTTTACTCTGAAATTCAAACAGATCCTCTCTGGGGAGGGAAGATAAGGGTCTCTAGCTTCTTTACTTTATTACCCTGGGATGTAAGCAAATGATTCCTTGCAAATATATGTCTAAGTTGTCATAGAGCCAGACACTATTTGTAGCTTCCAAGTTCTTTGCTATTCAAATATGACTCTTGCTCAGGAAAAATGAACTGTGTAGAAATGTGGAAATATTAATATTTAGGGAATATTTTCTCTCAACAATGATATATTTTAGATCTGTCCTTTGTCAGATATATGATTGGCAAATATATCTTCCTGTCTGTGGCTTGTCTGTTTGTTTATTTTCTTACTTATTGACAGTGTCTTTAGAAGAGCAAAAGTTTTTAATTTTAATTAAGTCATTTTTTGTTTTTTCTTTTATAAATTATGGCTCTGGTGTTGTGTCTAACTATGCTGTGCCTAATTGTGGATTATAAAGATTTCTCCTGTTCTGAAGTTTTATAATTGTACACTTTATATTTATGATCAATTTTCAGGTAATTTTTTCTTTTTTTTATTGTTAAATTTATTAGGGTGACATTGGTTAGTAAAAATTATTTAGGTTCCAGGTGTACAATTCTATACTTTGTCTATGTTTTACAATATGTCATCACCCAGACTCAGCTTTCTTTAAAGATTTATTTTTATTGTTTTTGAGAGAGAGAGAGACAGAGAGAGAGAGAGACAGGGACTGAGAGAAGGGGGAGGGCCCAGAGCAGTCTCCATAGTTGTACATCGTTCATTTTTCCACATAGTTTAATTCCACAGGTGGGTGTGGGGCTGCACAGGGCAGGAACTGGGCCGGGGTCTCACCCAGGTGAGAACCGAACTGGGGGCACTCCCCAGTTCAGCATATGGGTCCACATGGGCCGGGGCCGGGATACCAAAAATTTTATTTGTTGAGGCTGTAAATGTTACTAAATATTTTTGTTTCTAATTTTTCTTTAGGGATATTTAGAAATATGGCTTCTTAAAACAACCTGTGGCTTTCATACAGCTTTTTAAAAATATTAATTTCCTGTGATTTTTATATTCTAACATATTAGTTTTAGCAGCTTTTATATAGATTCCTTAGGATTTCTTACATACACAGTCATATTTTGTATGAATAGGAAGAAGCTTATCTCTTTCTAATTTTTATATCCATTCTCCTCCATTTATCCTTTCTTACTGTATTGGCTAGGACTTCAAGTGATGTTGAATAAGAATGATGAAAATAGACTTTGTTTTTGAACTTAGGGAGAAACATTTAATATTTCACATTTAACTATAATAGTACTGTTAGGTTTTTGTCCCTCTTTGTAGTATTTCTGTTATTAGGTTAAGAAAATTCTCCTCTATCATTGTTTTATGATATTTTATTAGTTATTTTGATATGTTAAGATGATCATGATTTTATTTAATCTCCTATTATGATAAAATACATTAATTGGTTGTAGAATATTAAATCACCTTTTTATTTTCAAGAAAAGCTATACTTGATTATGAAGTATCAGCATTCATATTTATCACTTTTTGATTTACTAATATTTGTTGTGAATTTTTGTGTCTATATTTATAAGGGATATTGGTCTGTCATTTTCTTTTATTTTATATGGTGCTTTTGTCTGGTTTTATCATCAGTGTTTTTCTGGCCTCACAAAATGAATTGAGACATTTTCTGAAAAAGAACATGTAGAATTGGTATTATTTATTGTTTAAATTGTTAGTGTAATTATACAATGAAACTTACCAGGGTCTGGAATTTTGTTTGTTGGAAAGTTTGTAACACACAGTTTCTTAAGTAGATATGCTTGAGTTTTTTTAAATTGGTATTTTTCAAGGCATTGGTACTTTTTATCTATGGACAGTCATTGATACATTTCATCTGCAGTCAAAGTGATTAGTAGTATTTCTTTATCGTCTTTTTACTGTTGGTAGGGTCTTTAATGAGATTTCTTTTGTATTCTTGAAATTGGTATTTGTGATATTTCTCTTTTCTTGGTTAGTCTGACTAGAGTTGCATTAGTTTTACTATTTTTCAACTAAACCTGTTTTGACTGTGGGCAATGGATCCAGTGTTGGGTCTATTTCAAAAGACTGTTATGTTATTTTTGTCGTCCCTGAAAATATACCACTCATGGGTTAGTCTAGGACTTAGGTTGTCTTTATGTATATCATAGTTCTGTTTTCAAAGCCTTTACTGTACTTCCTTGGGTCTGTTAATGTGCATGTCCCCTTAGCAACGAGGCTTGAAATTTAATGAGGTCATACACAGCTTTGAGGGATCTGTGTCTTAACTCTTTCTTTCTGCTCCAGACTTCCCCTCACACTCTTTGACTCTCAAGGGCCCTTTCCAGTTCTTGAGGACAAATGGATGGATTTTGTGTGGCCTCTAGATGCCTGTAATCTTAATACCACTATTGCAGCAAGGCATTTCTGTCGTGAAGTAAGACAAATAGAGAAGGGAGATATATAACTAAGCAAGCACTTAAACAAGCAAGCAAGCAAGCAAACGAACTAACAAAGACAGGAAGAAAGAAAGAAAGGATCCCCTTATGCTATTTGGTTCACAGGGACTCTCTTTCCCCAGCAATATCACTAGGGTGGAAGTTTTCTCTGGTTTTGTTTGTTTGTTTATATTTTGCTTTTTGCTTTCTTACCTCCTGCACATTTTGAAGTTCAGCCCACCTCTATGTGAAAGCTGAGGGTTAGAGGAAAGAAAATAAAAAACAATTAATTCTCCTCGTTCACATTGTTCTGCAGTTTCTTCAGTTCTGTTTGTAACCTGCCTGCTCTTTGTTTACATTTCAGAAGTACTTTGCTTTTGTATGTCCAGAGATTTTAGCTATAATCTATGAGAGAGATTGGCAAGGTAGTTTATAGAATATTGGCCAGTACCAAGAGTCCCAGTTAGAATGCTAAAGTTATAAATTAAGAAAGTTTTAGCTTTATATGCCTGAAATACTAGTACTTAATGGGGGAAAAACTTGCTCTCACTCATCTACATTTTAACATGTTTCTAAAAAAAAAAAAAAACCCCCCCAAAAAATATATGCACATGTCTGGGAAAAAACTAATGGGATATAAAATAATATTTATTTAGCCAAGCTATCATTTTTGAAGCAGATAAATATTTTAAAAAATAGGTTTAAATAATTCAACTCTTCATTTCTCATTATAGAACTGGTAGGTTCAAGCGCATCATAGTTTTGACTTATCCATGGTTATCCAGAGTTTACTTGATTACTTTATTACCTGTTTTCATATGTATATCAATCAGAATACCTAGAGATATATTAAGCTTTCAACTGATTGAATATATATATATATATATATATATATATATATATATATATTTACTAACATGAGGTGTTAAAAACTTCTCTCTAACTGAATTTGTGTAGTGTCAGGTGGTCCACGAATGAGCGGATAATGTTCTTCCTGTATCTTCCTATTCTTGTACTGGAGGGTGTGGCTGGCATTGCTGGGTTAATAAATGTGCTGGAATACATTGTTGAAACCAGATGTGACAGTAGATACTAATACTTTGGAAATGTGTGGAGGAGATTCTTTTGTTTGTGTTTGACATTTGTTTTTGTTTTATTTATGTTCTATATCTATATCATCCTATGAAGAATTTGAGGCATCTATAATGAGTGCATGCATATATCTATTTTCCATCTGCTCTATCTATCTATATATCTAACTTACTTACCTACCTATCATCTATCTCTGTGTATCACATCATTTAAGCCATTTCAATAAATCACATGTCAACATGACAGTAGACATACATGAATAATAACAACCAAGACCATTGAAATTATAGAGAGGAAGTTATCAACAACATTGACATTCAGGAAGGAATAGAGACGTCCAGAACTTACATGAGCACTACAGATATGACAGTAAAATCCAAGACACTCTGCCCAATACTCAAAGCCTTATACCATATTTAATGGCTTCTCAATTGACTAATGATGTTTAATTCCATGTAACAATGACCTGAGGAATATTCATTACAACATAGGTTAGTTCTGAGGTCTGCATATTTGGGCATATGATTTAGTAAACACATCTAATTCCATTACTTTCCACTGGCCTCTCATTGACAGTGTTAGACCAGCTGAGTCTCATGCATAGATTAGTAGTACCTCATTCTAATTATCAAGGTTACCTAAGGCAATGAAATGTTAATGTTAAACAGAGGGGCCTGGCCTTTTGTGCCATTTATATACAGTAAGGTCACTCATAGCTGAGTACCCAGGATTTAGCCACGTGATTCAGCCTCAGAAGCAGTCAGGCTGGAGCTACTGGACTGGGGAGAGAGAAACAGTTGTGAAACCAGGATAACATGGCCAGTGATACTAATCCAAGGGTATAGGTGCTAGAAGTAAGAGCCAGGAGGGTTCACCTGCCAGACCTACTGCTCATTCTCGTGTACAATTTAGGTTTATAAACACAAGATTCCTCTCGGAATCCTGATCACTTGCATATATAAGATTGGGCTGTTCTGTTTTTTGTTTTTTTTTAATATTTATTTTTATTGTTTCTGACAGAAAGAGAGTGAGAGAGAGAGAGAGAGGAGAGAGAGGAGAGAGAGAGAAAGAGAGACAGAGAAGATACAGAGAGAATGGGGAGGGCCCAAAACAGTCTCCATAGTTGCACATCATTGGTTTTTCCACATAGTTTCATTCCACAGGTGGGTGCGGGGCTGCACAGGGCAGGAGCTGGGCCAGGGCCTCACCCCAGTGAGAACTGAACTGGGGGCACTCCCCAGTTCAGCATATGGGTCCACACGGGCCAGGACCGGGATTCGATCCTCGGTCCCCAGGGCTGCAAAGTGAGCCCTTAACCCACTGAGTCATCCTGGCTTCCCCTGGGCTGTTTTTAAAGCTCTTTTAGTTTGGACCTTTATCATGAAAACTCGTTAAGTAAACATTTATATTCAAGAAAAAACTAACATATTTTTGAGAAGATGCATTCTGCAGTAAAGAAAAGCGATCTTTTTACAAGATATTACACATTAGGAATTCAGTGTAGTCTGACTAGGTGTCTCAATTCCTTTTCTCATGTGTTCATGGTATCCCAGTGTGCTAGGTGATGGACAGAATGTGTCAGGGGGTACTGAAATGAGGTAGACATGGAACATAACTCAAAGCCATACAAAACAGCAATCAATATCAGACTAAACAGAAAGTGTGGCAACATGTTAAGAAACTCAAAGGAGAGTCCATTGAAACCTAGTTGGGAAGACCATACAATGAAGATGTTGTTTATAATGTCCTTAAAATAATGAAAAAACAAACTTCTGCATAACAACACATGTCATTTAGTAATCATGTATTATATACCAATTTCTAAGTGTTCTGCATAGGTTGTCTTGTTTATTTACATTTTTGCAGATGAAAAAATCTGAGAAAAGACATTAACATTATCAGTATATACTTTAGTTATATATCCGAGCTGAGACTCGGAAGCACAACTTGAGCAGGTTCCACTAAGTTACTTCTTGGAGATAAACTATGGTCTTTACATTGTCGCTGCACAGAGCCATTTAAGAATTATTTAAGGGGAAGCTGGGATGGCTCAGTGGGTTAGGCGCTCACTTTGCAGCCCCGGGGACCGAGGATCGAATCCTGGCCCCGGCCCGTGCGGACCCATATGCTGAGCTGGGGAGTGCCCCCAGTTCAGTTCTCACCGGGGCAAGACCCCAGCCAAGTTCCTGCCCTGTGCAGCCCCGCCCACCTGTGGAATGAAACTATGTGGAAAAACCAATGATGTGCAACTATGGAGACTGTTCTGGGCCCTCCCCCTTCTCTCTGTCTCTGACTGTATCTCTCTCTCTCTCTCTGTCAAAAACAATAAAAAAATCTTAAAAAGAAAAAGAATTATTTAATAAATATATCTCTATCCATACCTCCATTCTCTTTCCATTGTTGAATGGATTAGTGTGATAATCATTGTAGGAAATGAGGGAGAGAGTCACAAATAGAAAAAAATACATACGACCAAAAAAAAAAAAAAAGATGTGAACCATTGAAGCTGTGTAGTTTGCTTATTTTTCCCCTAGACTGTGAACATTTCTGAATTGGGAATTAAGAAAAACTGAAAAATGCAAATATTAGGGCTTCTTCAGGATTAGGGTAATGGCCAGTTTATGAGTTGTCACAGTGGATCACAGCCATCTATTAGCTCTACTTTGTCAGTTAGTTCTTTAAAAATCATGTCTGTACATGTGCTTCTGGCTTGTGGTTGGATCCCTCCTATATGGCCTTGCCACTTCACATGGCACCATGCCATTTTATCTACTCAACTAAAGAACAACCAAGTGATCACATATGCTTATAATTCAATTCATAGTAAGGATATCTGACTATTAGAGGTTTTGTACTATTCTAAAATGTTAATATCAGTGTTCTTACACTAATAATTCAGGGACATCGACAGGGATAGTTAGCAAACTGTTACTGATACATGTGCTAACATATCAACAGTTTTCCTGTCTGTGTTCTATTGGGAAAATTGATTAATAGTGTGATTGCTCAGACCCTCAGTGCCACAGATTGAACGAGTGCTGAAGTCTGTGAGGAGCTGGAAGTAAATTGAAATGTCACCATGATATATGGGTACCCGTCTGTCTACTAGCCTTTATTTGCCTTTTCCTAATAATTTCTTTTGCTAATAAAATTGACCTTTCTATATTTGACAATTTGAATATAAATATTGGCAATGTGCTCAGTATTGTTAAGACATAAATAAAAAAGTTGGAGACCACTTATATTAATATCTAAAGGAAAAGCTGGGTAACTGAAAAAATGATGATACTAGTATTTGTAGTAGTAGAAGTGATTATAGTATAGCAGTTACAGTAATTATAATATTAGTAATAGTAGTAACAATGGCAGTACTAACTAGGTCTGAATACCAAGTAGGAGATAAATAGTCTGGTATTCATCGTGGAAAAGATGCTTAATGATTAATGGAGGCCACAGCCTGTGTATGATATAGTGATAGCCACCCTGAGTTGTGTCTGTCCCCAGTCAATTCCTGCAATACAGACATCCTCAGCTTTTTGAAACTTCCCTTTCTGCCACTTTGCTTTCTGCCACTTCACTTTACATGATTTCACTTTTATGACAGACCCACATTAGCACCTGTTTTCGCTAAATGAAAGACATCCAAAGAGGATGTCCAGTTTTGTGACAAAAGACAAAAAGCAAAAACAGTGGTTAGCTTGTTTTTTGCAGCAGCCGTTATTGAGTCAGCGATATCCGAGCTGCGAGAGTGGTCCTAACAAGCTCCTTTCTGTGAATGACACTTTGCATCTCAGCATCAAGACACCATCACTTTGAACTGTGTCTGTGAGCCTCTGTGCTTCGACTCCATTTGTTTCATGCATCTCTTAGCAAGATGGGCCCTAAGGTAATACCATTTTGGCTATGGAATTGCTTCATGGGCATTCTCTGTTTTCCAATAGTGTGGGAAACTTGCAGTAACAATATGGATTCTCTCCTCTAGTAACAAGCATTGGGAGGGCTAACTCCCTGCACTGGAATGGCAGTTCTATGGGAGCTGAGACTGGGTTTTAGTCACAATAGTATAGGCCCATGCTGCCTAATAACAGAGATGCATCCCAGAAATTCTCTGTTAGGTGATGTTCTTTTTCTTTCTTTTTTTATTTTTGAACTGAATTGGAGGCCTCACCGCATTCGGGAAGCACACCTCAGTTCAGCATATGGGTCCACACAGGCTGGGGCTGGGATTTGATCCTCGGTCCCCAGGGCTTCAAAGCCAGCGCTTAACCCACTGAGCCATCCCAGCTTCCCTAGGTGATGTTCTTGTTGTGTAAATTGAGTGTACTTAAATGTACTTAGAGAGTATAGCCTACTAAAGGGTGTCCCAAAATTCATGTAAGATTCACAGTTTTCATACAAAATTACTTCTTGTGTGAATTTTGGGACACCGTTTACACCCCATCTAGCTTATACCGCTAGACTAGATGATATAGTTGGTTGCTCCTAGGCCACAAGCCTGTGTGGCATGTTACTGTATTAAATGCTGTAGGCAATTATAACATGATGCTATTTTTATATCTAAATATATCTAAACATAGAGAGGGTAGACTTAAAATACAGTATAAAAGGTGACACGCCTTTATAGGACACTTCCCATGAGTAGAACTTGCAGGACAGGAAGTTGCTCTTGGGTGAGTCAGTGAGTGCGTGGTGAGTGAGTGTGAAGGCCTGGGACATCACTGTACGTGACTGTGGACTTTATAAACATGGTACAATTAGACTACACTAAATTTATAAAACAGCATATGATTAAAACTAGCTCAAGAGAAGATGATGCCATTAAGAGGTGCGGTAAGCAGGAGAGGTATGTATGAGACTGCTTCTGGCATAACAGCATAATATTTATAGCAAAATTTTCCTTTTCTAAGTAAAAAGAGTACACTCTAAAGTAACAATAAGGAGTATAGTATAGTGAGTACATAAACTGGAAACATAATTGTTTATTATTATTATCAAGTATCACATGCTATAGATTATTATATATTTGTATATAACTGGCAGTGCAGTGGGTTGTTTATACCACCATCACCACAAACATGTGAATGAGGGGTTGTACTATGTTGTTAAGTTGGCTACACCATGACTATGCAATTGAAAAATTTCAGCTACATTATAATCTTATGGGGTCACTGTCCTGTATACAGTATGTTGTTTACTGAAACATCATTATGCAGTGCATGACTACATATCTAGTATGCATGAAACACAGAGCCTGGCACTCAGATGACATTAATAGACATTTCTGGAATAAATGAATCAATTATATAAGTCACCAATTTTAGAAGAATAATAGCATGTCAATTTATTTTCTCATGTCACTTCCACGAGAGCCATGTTTCTAAGAACTTGGTAGAGGTTCAGGGAACAGGGCTCTTTGTCTCAGAGAGCAAACTTGAGCTATAGGAACATGGTCAGTAATCAAGAAAAGCCACAGGAAAGGCAAAAGGGACAATCACTTAGGTAAATGAAAATCCAGATTTTATAATAATCATGACATTTAGTCAGCGCTTTAGTAGATGCCAAGATTAGTGCTAAACACTCTATTCTATCTTATTTTTTCTTTCCAGCAAATAGATGAAATGGGATTATCATTCTAGTCCATAGTTAAGAATTCTGGATTTATAGACATTAATTTTGTTGCTCAGGGAAAAAAAGTTAGATAAAACAGAACTAAGATATTTATACAAAATCCTTATTTCTTATATTGACTTATTGGCTAGGCATTTTATGGTGATAGTGTCTGTTGCTTTTTGCTTTTTTACTGAATTAATAATAATACTTAGTGAGCATTTAATATTTTTCATACACTTATATAATTTCCATTGCTTGTCACATTTAATTGACAACAGTTAATTGTTATATTATCAACTAGTCTGTGAGTTTTGTATTACTGTAATCTCTGTGTATCAGGCAGAGATAGAAACTAAGGCACAGAAAAAGCTGAATGATTTCACCAGTCCCATTCAGCTTGTTAGTAATCAAGCGTACTTGAACCTTGACAGATTGATTCTATAATAAGTATTCTTCATAATCACGATGATTGTTTGATTTGTTTATTTAACTAATTTTTACTGAAAAACACTCAGTGCTAGAGAAACAGCAGGGAACAAAATAGTTCCAATTATTCCTCCCAAAACAATGAAAAAAGAGGTCAAGAGTATGTTTTATGGTCATAGATGCTGCAGAGGCAAACAAAGCTGGGGATAAGAAAATAAAGAGCACTGTTTGGTATAAGTACCTCAGCTTGCCAAGTCTGAAGGTATAATTAAGTCAGCCAAGCAAATGTCTAGGTAAATATATATTGGGCAAAGAGAAAGGCAAATGAAAAGTCCTTGGAATGGATTGTACCTGATGAGGAATAGCAAGGAAATGGTACTGTCATGTGGAGTGAACACGGGGAGGCCTCTAAGAGATGATGTCAGAGAGGTAACAGGAGATTAGCAGTGTAAGCTTTACAGCTCAATCAAGGATTTTGGCTTTTATACAGGGTGAGATCATTAGCCATTAGAGAGTTTGATTAGAAGAATTAGTGTATCTCATGATTGCAGTGGATGTGGTGTTGAAAGCAGAGCAGAAAGAGGCAAGCGTGGAAACAGCGACCAGAAATGAAGCTATTCCATGAGCCCATGGTTGGACCAAAGTGTGTCAGGTGGTCAGATTCAAGATATCCTCTTATGAGTAATAAGCAAGCTGTCCTTCTGAATTGGATATGGAGTAAGGAACAGAGTGAGTAGTCAAAAAGCAAGTAGAAGGATGAAGGGACTGCAGAAAGAAGAGTTGCAGCAATGAGGAAGTTGAACAGACATCTTCAGTTTGAGATACATATTAGACATCCCAGTGGAGAAGTCAAAGGGTAATTGTGTGTAGGCATTTGGAATTCAGGGGAGAGATCTGGGCTGGAGATACAAACAATTGGAGTCATCAGAATATAGCTGATGTTAAAAACCATTAGACCAGGATCACCAGGGAAATCAGTTTGAATAGAGAACAGAAGAAAAAGTGCTGCTTTCAATTTTTCTCACTTACCAAGTCCCAAATCCCTTGTCTTCTTGATGGTTTTATTTTGAATGTCATGATTTGTTAGAATTGATCTTGTAATGTTACTCCAAAAAAGACATCAGTGAGAAACCAATGAAATCTGGGGGGAGGGGGGCGGGGCGGGGGGGGGGGGGGACTTTAGTAAGTTGAATTGCATCAATGTTTAATTTTTAGTTTTAGTAATTGTTCTAAGGCAAGCTTACCCAACCTGTGGCCCATAAGCCACATGCAGCCCAGGACGGCTTTGAATGTGGCCCAACACAAATTTGTATACTTTCATAAAACATTGAGATTTTTTTGCAGTGTTTTCTTTCTGTCTTCTTTCCTTCCTTCCTTCCTTCCTTCCTTCCTTCCTTCCTTCCTTCCTTCCTTCCTTCCTTCCTTTTTTTCTTTCTTTCTCTCTCTCTCTCTTTCTCTTTCTTTTCTTCTTTCTTTCCTCTCTCTCTCTCTATTTTAAGATTGATTGACTGATTGATTTGTTTTTGGCAGAGAGAGGAAGAGGCAAAGTGAGACAGATAAAAGGAGGAGGAGGGCCCACCCAGAGCAGTCACCACAGCCGCATGCCATCTTTTCAACAAAATTTCACTCCACAGTAGGGCACGGGGCCATGCAGGGCAGGAACTGGGCTGGAGACCTCCCTCATGGGAGGCACACTCCCACAAGCTGGGGGCCTCACACATGGGAAGCATGCCCGCGGCAGGAGCCAAACTGCCCCCCCCCCCATGGGAAGCTTGCCCCAGTGAGAACTGAACTGGGGGCCACACCCCAGTTTAGCATATGTGTCTGCCTGGACTGGGGCCAGGGCTCAATCCTTCAACCCCAGGGCTGTAAGACATGCACTTAACCCGCTGAGCCATCCTGACATCCCTGACCTTTAGCTCATCAACTATCATTAGTATTGGTGTATTTTGTATGTGGCCAGAGACAATTCTTGTTCCAATGTGGCCCAGGGAAGCCCAAAGTTTGGATAACCCTGTTAGAGTGATATAAGATATTAAGGGGTAACTGGGCAAGAGCTTGATGGGAATTCTCTGTACAACTTTTACAACTTTTCTATAAGTTAAAATTGATTAAGAATCAAACATTTTAAAACATGCCCATTTAAAAAACACTCCTTTGATTGGGATACATCTTCAGAGCAAGAAAATGAAATCTTTACCCTTCTTGTTTTGGACATCAGACTTGGTTCAGGAAACTTACACTTGAATTACCTTCTTGACATTTTTCCACCTAATTAGCTCACACTAAGTTTATGGTCAACTGAATCCCCAGGCATAGTCTGATAATCCCTTCTTAAACCAGGTCTCCCTTAGGTATTTTTGAGAAAAAAAATTGATTTACTTTTTGACAATTCCTTCTAGGCTGTTATCAGAGGCTCCCTAAAATTCTATCATCTTGTAGATCACTGGACAAGGTCAAGTGCAGCCCTGTGTCTTTCCCCAGGACTGCCTATTTAATTCACAAAGATTCATGTATGAACTCTTCTCTTCTATAATGCAACTGTGAGTTTACCTACCAGAACTATCGCACAGCCCACATTTCTTTATATTATCGAATACAGAATTAAGGCATCCATTAAATTCCCTGATGCAGTCAATACAGTATCTGATTGTAACATTCCTTGGTCTACCAGTACTAACTATTTTGTAATAAACTTATGTTGGCTCCTAGTAGTCAATGTGTTTTGTTATTATGTAGTCAGAAATCATCTTTTTAGCAGTCCTCTTCTATGTAAATAGTGTAAGGTTATTCATTAACATTACACAAATATAAGAGTGTGTAGCCTACCTTTTCTATTTTTGTTTATTTATTGTCATAATTTGTGAGAAGAGACCAAACATAGAGGCAAAGCCTCTAAAAATTCGAAATTCCCAAACTGTGAGGTCATCTTTTTTTGAAAGTGAAGGAATAGGCTCCATAAGAATTAAGCAGAAAATGTTACTGTTTTTGTTTCGTATTTTATAGGTAGTGGCTGTTTTTTGATGGTGAAAACTCCACAGGAAGCAGTTTAAATGGCAGAATTAAATGTAATTTGGTGAAGATGTTTATCACGTATTTTATTAAACAGCTGATAATTTGCACATTTCTTTGTTAAATTGTGCTTCTTCATTAGTGAAGACTACAGCTTGCTAGAAACTGCTAATGAATTTTGACACATCTATTATTTATGGAGCTTAATAAATTTATGTGACATTTTGTAGGTTACCTATGGCCTAAAATCTCAAGTGATCTTGTTGAAGTAGCTCTGTAGTGTCATTAACTATGGCTGTGGTAATCTGAAATTTGCCAACCTATGACCAGTGTTCTTTTGCAATGGATGTGTCTTCCAATGATAACACAGCCTAGTTATAGAAGTGGCATTGCTCAGGCAAGCTTTAATGATCATTTTGTACAGTTATATGCTGTAATGCCTAGTGATGGCTCATAAAATAATGTGCCTAACTCATGTCTTCACCTCAGACTGCTCCTGTTCTTCCTGCATGTTACTTCTAATGTGTCCTTTCTGAAACACAATTCAGCACTTGATTTGCTGATATTTGCCAAGATTTTTAAGGAAAAATGAGAATTGGAGGAACTTGAGATAATAGTAATATAGAGAACATAAGATTTTAAGCAAAAGAAATAGCAACAGTAAATACTTTTACATGCCAGGCAATGCACTAAGGGCTTTCCATAAATTATCTCATGTAATCCTTATAACAATCCCATATGAGGACTATGTTTTAGATAGAATACTGAATGGAAAGATGTTAATGAACTTGTCCAAAGTCATGAAGCTGTTTAGTGACACATCTGGTACGTGAATTCTGGTCGTTGAGCCCCAGAGCTTGTGTCTTGACCATGGTAACCTGCTCCCATGCTGCTACATGTTGATAGATGTTATGTTGAATGCCAGTTGGTACCACACATTTACAGAGATGGCACACAGACCATTGTGAGTTTCAGCAGTTTTAATACCATTAGGTTGAACCATATGGTATGCTGATTTTTGACATTTTTTTTTTTTTTTTTTTTTTACATAAAAAGAAATGGAGACTTGAGTTAGGAAAAACAAAGACCAAGGAAATGATACCAATGGGAGGAGCTTAAGGAGACATGTGTACTAAATGCAACATGGTACCTTATATTGAATCCTGAAACAGAGAAAGGACATAGTGAATATACTGGTGACATCTGGAAAAGGTTGTAGCTTAGTAGTACTGCATGAATGCAAGTTTCTTGGTTTTGATAATTGTACTATGTAAGATATTAACTTTAGGGGAAGCAGGGTAAAGGATATGTGAGAACTCTTTGTAGTATATTTGCAATTTTGTGAATCTAGAATTACCACACACTAACATTTTATTAAAATTTATATATGGTAATTTTATTTTATATATATTTTTAATAATTACAAATTTTTCTTTTCTATAATTCTAGAAACATTAGTCTCTTTCCATACTGTCCTCCAGGAGAACTTTTGATTTACCTCTAACACCTGGCCTTCTCAGTTTAGTTGCCCAACTACTGTGATCTTTTCAAGGCAGGGACTCTGTCCAGTTATTCCTTGTACTCTAAGCAGTGTTAAGACAAAGAGGAGACTGGTGATTAAAAAAAGCGAGACAACTCACATACATGTGTTGTTTTTCATAACACGTAGTAATAAAAAGTTACAAGAATTTTAGGATGTACTCCATGTAAGCCCATCCTGACCTCCACTCTCGATTGTCTTCCCAAGTAAGAGTGAGTGTAGAGATCTTACAAACTAGAAAACATGGAGGAGGAACCTCTTCCATACATGAGGATAACAGCAGTGACAAGAAATAGTGTATCCATGGTTAGGAAATGGAGAAGCAAAGCACCAGAGCATTCATACTGTCTCTCCTGGTTCCCACTGGGGTCAGCATGAGGATGCCAGGAAAACTAGGTTCAGGTGTGCTCATGGAATCTTGTGAAGTTGCCTGAGACCTTGGTGCCAACTGCCTTCACCACATGAGCTATCAGAGGGAAGGAAGTTCATTGGCTTTCGGGAACGATGAGTCTAGTATGTGTTATGAAATGAGTATTCTCTTGCATATTAAGAAATTTCTGGGGGGAGCCGGGATGGCTCAGTGGGTTAAGTGCTCACTTTGCAGCCCCGGGGACCGAGGATCAAATCCCGGCCCCGGCCCGAGTGGACTCATATGCTGAACTGGGGAGCGCCCTCAGTTCAGTTCTCACCGGGGTGAGACCTCGGCCCATTTCCTGCCCTGTACAGCCCCAGCCCACCTGTGGAATGAAACTATATGGAAAAACCAATGATGTACAACTGTGGAGACTGTTCTGGGCCCTTCCTCTTCTCTCTGTCTCTGTCTCTGTCTCTGTCTCATCTCTCTCTTTCTCTGTCAAAAACAATAAAAATAAATCTTTCAAAAAAGAAATTTCTGGCTGGTGTGAGGGATAATGTTTAGCTGGGACAGTACATATATCTTCAAAGTTAAGAGGAGGCCACTACCATGCTGGCTTCATGTTTACTTTTTAAAATTTTAATTATTAAGATACAGTTCATATACCATGAAATTCACCTATTTAAAATGTACAATTCAGTGGCTTTTAGCATATTCACAGATAGGCATAACCATCACCACAGTCAACTTTAGGGTATTTCATCACCCCTAAATGAGTCTCTGTATGTTTTATCTATCTCCCTTTCCCACAGCCTTCTCTATACTTCCCAGTCCTAGGCAACCACTAATCTACCTTCTTTACTGATTTTCCCCAGTTCATATGAATCAAATCTTGTACTATGTAGTCTTTTGTAAGTGGCTTTTTTCACTTAACATAATGTTTTGAAGATTCATCCATGTTGTAGGTATCAGTACTTAATTCCTTTTTATGGCCAAATAATATGCTATTGCACAAATATACCCCATTATGTTTATCCGCTTCTCAGTTGATGGATATTTGGATTGTTTTCTCCTTTGGCTAGTATGATTAAGGCTGCTATAACCATTAGTGTACACGTTTTTGGGTTGACAGATGTTTTAATGTCTCTTAGATGTGTATTTGGTTTTATATCAGTTATTTCTAACTTGACCCATAGGAAAGTCTCTTAGAAAGAATAAAAGTACCGTAACATGTTAAAATATTCAAATAATTTTAGCACTAACTGCCTCCAACTCTCAGTTTATGAATATCCTTTATAGTTTATGAATATCCTTTAAACATACACACATTTGCATACATGGTTGCATAGGCCTACAGCTAAAAGATCTCTTTCCAAGAAGTCTTCTGGAGAAAGAAGTACATACTTCCTCATGATATTGAATTTGCTCAGGAAATTGGGCAACTCTTCTTTAGAATTCTCTTTTGATTGAGGTTTATGAGCCATACTAGACACAATGACTATCCATAACTTTATTTGCTTCTGATTTGTGGCTGTGCTTAATCAAAATTACTTCTGGCTGTTACTAAAATTAAAATTTTCTTCGAAACTTCTCTTTCCTGACGAGTCACTGGACTGTTGACTGTGTTTAGGAGGGCCCCCCACCTCTGGCAGAGAGAGTGCCTTCACGTGATACAACGTTAGGTATTCTCTGTGTTTGCTAAACTGGCATGAACTGAGAATGTTGAAAAACAGCACTTTTTTAAAGGACTTGTATTTTCATGACGGCTCAGTTTTCTTTTGGAAAAAGGCAGACTGTAACACAGTTCATTAATCATGTACACTGCCCCCACACCCCATGCTCCTTCTTTTAATAGCTAAAATGAGTCAAGACTGATCATTCAGTGCATCATTCAGTGCATATGTGGAGAGATGGTGATCAGAGCTATCCTGGGGCTTGTTCTTCCTGCCTTCCTGCTTCTCCCTGCACATTGTGTTCAGCCCTGCCGACCCCCTGGGGAGGCCTGCTTAGGCAACTGCTAGCCTGAGCTGTGGCTTTCTCCAAGCGAGCTGCCTCCTGTTTTACCCGGAGCTTCCACATCTCTTCATGGGTACTGTGTAAATGCAAGGAAATCTTCAAGAGGCCCTCCAGATATAACAGCGACTTTCCAACAGTGTGACATTTTGGTGATTGGGCAGAATCCAATTATGTAATCAAATAGGGGCATCAAGCCTGGTTGAGACTTGAACCAAAGAGCCCAAGAAATCCAATAATTCTGAATTTAAACTTGGTGCTGTTTTTAATGCTGCTGATGTGAACGCACTCTGAGAAATGTGTGAGCCTTGCAACAGCCTATTTTCTGGCTCCTGTTTGAGGGACAGTATCCCCGGCCTCCAGCTTTTCCCCACACTGGTCATTCTAGTGTGCACAGAGCTGAGGCCTTTAATCCCCTCTGGGGTTTGTTTGTGCATTTGGCAGTGTGATAGGCTTAGTGAATCATGGCATCAAGGGGATCTCAAAAGACCATTAAGCCTGTAATGGGAGTTAAGGCCCTGAAAGGGAAAGAGGACATTTACACTGGATTTGTACTATCAAAAGTGGTGACCAGGTGTTTGGCCTTGTTATACAAGAATTGTTTTATGACATTTCTCTATGCCCTCTCTGGTCTAGTGGACATCAGGCATTGGATGAAAGCTCATTAAATACCTGTGATGGGCAGAAACACAGAAATGCCGCAAAACAGTGCATGCTGACTCTCCAAGATCCATGGAGCGTCTCATTATCCTACTATCTTGCAGAGAAAGTCTTTGGGTTCCCCACTATTTCAGCTCCAGGGAAACTGATTTTAGGATGAAGTCAATAAGATTTTTTCCCACCAGGCACTTCTACCAGGCTACTATAATGAATTCTCATAAATCAGATTGCATACAAGTAGGCATTTTTATAAGTCATCCCTGTTTAAACTCAACAAACTGGATCATTTTACCTCCAGAAATGAAATGATAATAGTGACTATCTTTAAACTAAATGGTTGGATCCAGGAGATTTGTCCCTTATACTTTGATATGCAATATTGTTTTATTCATAAACCTCTAAAAGGAGGGAAAGAGAGAATCTTTAATAGTCAAGCTTAAAATTAAAGGCAACTTAGATATTAATTCTTAAACAGCCCCCTGGTTTCCTGAGTAGCTAACAAAGCACTATTTAGCTCTTAAATACCCTTTTTTAGACCTTCCAGGAATAGGAAATACTATGCATCAACATTTAATTTAGAAACTATGAATGGTTTCAGATATGCCATTCTAAATGTTTTTAATTGGGGGAAGGGTTCATTCTATGACATTTACATTTGGGGGCATAATTAGAAGATGAGGATCTCATATAAGAACATTTTCAAATAACTGAAGCTTGCTCATTTAAGAGTATATATTTTCTATTTGAATTGTTTCTGAAGTAAATCTTTCTAAAACATAATTGTAGAATCATTTCCCTTTGTAAACAAGTGTTTAATATCTGTATAACTCTTCTTAATGCCTCATGGCATGATGCCTAAATGAATCTTGGTGTCTGAGAGATTTGGAGAGAGCTCCAGTTCAGGCCGTCTGTTCTCCACACCCACCCAAGTTACAGAAGAGAGACGAGGGCTTTTGACTTCCTGTAAATTGCACAGCTACTTCGAACCCATTATTCTTCGCCTGCCAGGAATCCCATGGCTCAGATATTAGCTTTCATGACACAAGCCCTCCCCTGACTCTTAACAAGCTGTGGTCATGTCCTTTCCAGAACCCAGCCTCTAGGAGTTGTTGGCTGGGCTTGAATCTAGTCTCGTGGTTTTGCACCCCTGTTTCTTGTATATCCCCTCACTACCTAGGATTCCTTTCCCTTAGGGTCTGCCTTGGTCAGCGCCAGCCACCTAGCTTTATCTTTCGTAGCTCGCATGTACGGGTACTTTCTTCTAGGGCATTTTTCACCACCTCCAGGTAGAGGTGATGGTTCCCATTCTCCTCTCATAGCTTCTGGTCCTGTTTCTATCATGGTTTTGAGTGTAGGTCTGTTAGTTCATCCTTTTCCAGGCAGCTCAAGGATTGTGTACTACTTGTATTTGCTGTCTCTGGGTCTGGGTCTGATACCAGGCAGCTCTTTATGGGGGTAAATTAATTGATGGATAAAGAGCATGCTCTAAAGAAAGGTTGTCCAACTTGGGGCCTGCAGGCCACATGTGGGCTAGGACGGTTTTGAATGCTGCCCAACACAAATTTGTAAACTTTCTTCAAACATTATAAGATGTTCTTTTTGTTTTGCCACTTTTTCTTCAGCTTATCAGTTATCATTAGTGTTAGTGTATTTTATGTGTTTCCCAAGATAATTCTTCTTCCAGTGTGGCCCAGGGAAGCCAAACATTAGGACACCGCTGCTCTAATGTCTATGTTGCTCCCTCACATTAAGTACCTCCTATGTGGGTTTCTCTTGTGTTTTTAATTAATTTTATTCAAATTTGTTTTATGTAATTTATTTTTTGTCAAATTGTATTTCTGTAGTAATGACATGAAGCATGGGGAGTTAGTGTATGTGTGTCAGTGTGTGTGTGTGTGTGTGTGTGTGTGTGTGTGTGTGTGTGTGAAAGACAAACAGGGCATTGTCCCTCAAGACATACTATTCTTCTGCTGCCCATACAAGACTCCTCTCTTTTCACTGGGCGAAGCCTGGTGTGTGGCATTGCACAGAGCGTCCCATGCAGGAGCTCAGGGAAACACTGCTGTCAGAGCCCAGTGCTCGTGGGAACTACTGAGCCTTGTGGCATTTTGTAGCCCACACCCAGTACTCCCCCTTCTGGATGACCCAGAGCTCCTGAATTTAGCCCTTGTCTGGATGTCTGTACTGTTGCATGTGTGCCACTTTTAATTTCATTGTCACCCAGAAGCCACACTGCCTGCATTCTAATTTCAACTTTGTTACTTGATCATTCCGTTTTTTAGTTTCTCTATTTGCTCAGTTGTAAAAATGGGGTTGTAAAGATTAAATGAGTTGCTACATAAAAAGTGTTAAGAAGAGGGCCAGTTACATCACAGAGACGGATGTGGGCTTGCTCGATGTTATTATTGTTGCCGTGACTGTCAAGCTTCTACTCTTCCCTTCCTGATGCATTGCTACTGTCTGAGATTTGCTCTGTGGACCTTCCAGCAGCTGTAAAACGAGATCAGCCTCACTGATTATAATAAGCATGTAAGGCCAGAATGAATAGGCTTTTAGAAAGGACTTCTGTTTTGAAAAGCTAAAAAATTTATACGAGCTTTGGTGTACGTATATTTTTAACCTGTGCCTTGGTCATCAAGGGGCCTTCCCTTTTCTTTTCTGATGCATGCCCCTGTTAAGAATAAAGTTGCCAGAAAAGCGACTGTTGGATAAGTAAGAGAGGTGAGATCATGTTAAATTAGGAATCAGAGTCAAGAAAAGCTGAAAAGTTTTATTTAGAATAGAGTTTGGACTGAAAATGACTCTGGATCTTTTTTCTTTTTTAATAGTGTGAGAAACGAAGCCACAGGTTTGAATTGGAACTATTGAAACATTTATTTTGTTGTGAAAAGGAGCAAGTCATTCTCTCCTCAGACCTGAACAGTTATCTTTAGGATGTAAGAAGAAAGTGAGAGACTGCGTGACCTTGTTTTCTCTGAATTTTTTTTCATGCTTTTTCTCTCTCTCTTTTATTTTTTGGCTCTTTGAGAGGATATAATGTATATTTTTAATGCTGAAATTAGAAAATATTATTTTTTATAATAGGCATGGAAAGATTTAAAAAAAGGAGCATTGTAGCATTGTGTTAGAGAGCATACGCAGATAAGGGACTTACTGAGCTTTTCCATAGTTATGGAATCCTATAGACTAACCGTGTCCAGATTTACGGTCACACTATATTTGGTCCTTCAACTAGGCTAGCCTTTTTGTATACACTTGCAAAGATAGCTCATCCATTAGGTAAAGTTCTCAACTTAATCTCTTTCTTAAATGCAAATTGAGGTTGTGTTTTGACATACCTGTTTTTGTTTATCTGTCATCTGTATCTATCCGTCTACCTAACTACATGAAATTTTTGATGGCGCTTACACAAATTTATACCTAGGCTATAGAAATGATGGAAGGCTTTATCTATCTTGCTCATTTAATCTACACAGGAGTCATATTACGTAACCATCATTACCCTCATGTTACAGATAGAGAAACTGAGATGTAAAGAATATAAATAATTTATCCAATTTCATAGCCAAAAAGTGGTGAGGTAAGGACTTGGGAGCCAGGTCTTCCTGGTCCTGCAGAGTTTGTGTTCTGATTATTACAACCTACAGCCACTATATAAACTTTATCCTAAATTTGGAGATTTTGGAAATGACTGGAAACACACACACACACACACACACACACACACACACACGAAAACTAACAAAGAACTCCATGCACTTATGGGAGTGTATTTCTTTATCTGTTTGTTTGATGCTCCCAACTTTCTTATCAGCTGACAAAGTGATACCAAGCTGAGACAGGGTGAAAAAGTGTCACGTGTTAACAGTATTTCCAACATTTAGGGTGACATTTCTGAAAAACATGAGCGCCTTTCTTGCTCCTTTCTGCCGTCCTGGAATAGAAATGATGTGCTTACAGATGGAGGGCAATGGAGAGAGAACCTTGTACTATTAGTTAAACCTTGCACCTCTGCCATTCCCACCTTGCAACACAAGAAGTGTTGTAAAGAAATTTATGCCTAAAATAAATGAATAAGTTTAATGTAAATGAAAGCATTGTTTTAAATTAACATGGATTATCAGAGTTCTATTGGAAAATAACTTTCTGCCTAAAATTAGCCTGTTCAAGAAGCAGTGATATATATGGAACAGTTTCTCCACAGAAAGTTCGTGCCATTTCTTTTCTAGTAAATGACCCAGTAAAGATGCTATATATACACCCAGATTCTCTCCAACTGTATAGGTGATGACGGACAGAATGACTCAGCGTGGTATTGAGACGAGACCCACGACAATGGTTTCTTTTTCTGGATTTGGTCTCAATTTCTGAATTTCTTTAAAAGATTTTGGCTATTTAAAATCAGTAGTAGTATTTAATCTACACTTTCTACAAAGGAAATAAATATTTTCTTTCAATAATTTCAGGGATATCACATGAATCATGAACAAGCTTATTAACTGGGGGCCAGAAAAGAACCCTGAAAATGTACACGTTATTTGATAACATTATGTTCTCTCAGCTTCCATTTTTCTCTTTGCTCAGAAAATTATGTAAATAAAGTTAGGTATTACATTTGCCTTTTTACATTTATGTTTAAAGAAAGTATTAATTGATGTTTCAAATATACTAACTAGACATAATACCTTTAGTAGTCAACATTTAATTGGTCCCTTGTAGGGACTAAATTGCACAAAAGAGGGCAAGAAGTCCAGTTATTTATACAAATGTATGAAGGCTTGATTGACATTTCTGTGGACAAATATTGAGTATTGTAAAGTCAGTTGCAAAGGGCTGTGGATTCAGGACCATCGGTGTATGTCTCCCTGCCCCTCCTCTGCCTTTGGGGAGGCTCAGAAATGGCCTGTCTGGATTCCTGCACATGTCTCTTAACTCATCCTTCTGTCTCCTTCCACTTTCTACTCTTAATAGCAGTATTGGATGTGGCCAACTTACATGTAGCTTTCCTTGATATGATGCAGTATGAATCAAATCTACACAAAAGCACCTACAACATCCCCACTGCCTTGTAAAAATATTTTCTCCATTATTTCAATTTATTTACAAATAGTCCCAGCTAATAAATTTTCAAATGCCCCATGTTTCAGTGAAATTGACCCACGTGATCTGTGTCCCTCCAATATAGCCTAGAATCCACTATTAAGCTTTAGTTGGACTGTAGGACTTTCTTCTCCCTCATTTGCTCCCAATAATATCTATAATTATCTTTGGCATTTGTGTTCAACTCCACCCACCTCACAGAAATTTCCTTAGGAGGCAGATGAAAGAGGGTAAGGGGCATGGGCTCTGGATTTAGACTGAGGTGCGAGTACTGGTTCTGTCACTATACCTGTGGGCAGGTGATTGTCTTGCTTAATGTGTTGGTTCTTCAATTCTAAACCTGGGGGAACCAGTTCCCTCAACAAGAAGAATCAGGGACGAACTAGTCTTCGTGGGTTGCTTTCCAGAGTTGGCAGTGATGGGGGGTTGATTTCAGTTTTCTTCCTAACACACCCCAATTTTCCTTATTGTATTTATATGCCTTCAGATGTTACCAGAAAACTGCATTCTGTTATGTGAACTTTATGTTACAAATTGTAGTCCCTTGGGTCTCTGTGCTGATTTTATTTGACCATTCTATAAACTCCCCTGGTGGAGATATGAAATATGTGTTTTACTTCTCTGGACCTTCTGCAAGGCCCATTGTGTAGTAGACACTTGCTAAATGTTTATTGAATATAATTGCATTCTATCCATAGAGGCAGCAAAACATGGTGGACAAAAACGTGAACTCTAGGAACAAACTGCCTGGAGTTTCATCCCAGAACTGTATCTTACTAGCAGGATGACCTTGAGTAAGTTACTTAAAACTCCTTGTGCTTTGGTGTCCTCATATGCAAAAGGAAGCTCATGGCACTACCTTTTGAGTTGTTGTGGGAATCAGATGAATTACCTCATATAAAGTAATTAGAACAATGACTGACAAGGTACTCTATTATCACTATTATGTTTAATGAAAAGTGGTTATTATTTTAAAAAACCTTGGTCCTTTGTGGTTTCTTACATCAAACTTCTCCCATAGGTAAAGCATTGATTTTTTTCAAAGCAGTCAGAAATAAGCATCTTTCAGGCGAATTAAGTCAAGTTTTTCCCCCTTGGCATTTGGAGTTTGCTTCTGGCATATTTGCTTTGCTTGCTTTGCTTGTGGCAGATGCGTGAGTTTGCAGGACTCAGGGGCCAATTTGTTAGTGTGTTTTTGCTCATTAGTTTCACTTTGCAGCCATGTGGTCGAACTTGGCCTCTGTGCAGTCTGATGCTCACTTTGTTTCTCTTCCATTGTTTTTCTCTCAGTAATGAGGGTTGACTTTCTTGTCTTTGTCTTTACTACCTCAGGTTTTCAGGTGACATTGCATAGGGCAGCTATAGCCAATGGCTCTCTTTTCTAGCCAATTATATGATTTTTATTTCTGAACACTGCTCTTTGAATACATTCACCTTTCTGATCCTGGTATGCTGACTGGGGTAAGATAAGAGGAAAACTGGCTGTCTCCAGTACATAGGTTTATTCTATTAAATGAGAACTTGTCATGCAAGAGATGTGTCACAACCCTTACTTTCCAAGATTCCTTACAACTCTCATTAAGTCCCTGAGATAGAAACTCATATTTCTGACTCCAAAACCTAACCTCTTTCCAGTACATGATGTTCACTGCCATTATGATTTCTCTGTCTCCTCCCCTCCCCTCTCTTCCCTTTCCCTTCCCACTCCCTGAATTTATATCCCAAATCCAGTTTGTTTTACCAACTCAAGTTTCTCTAGAATAGAAGAGGTTCTACCCCAAAGATCACGTTGAGGGTGAAAAACACCAAAGAACCCAATGTGGAAAGCTGGTAAAACAGAGTTATATGGAACTGTGTTCAAACTTCTGTGCCACCATTGTTTATCTTGTGTGTTACTGTGCTTAAGTCTCCTATGTGTAGTTATTCTTATGGCCGAGTAAACAACATATATAGAGCACCTAGCATATTATTATGGGGATGCTGGGATAGCTCAGTGGTTGAGCGCTTGGGATTCTATTCCCAGCCATGGCCCATGCAAACCCATATGCTGAACTGTGGCGCAACGTAACCACTGGAAAGACTTGGTGCTGAAGGTTTCTGCCTCTCATTCAGGAGGCCCCGGGTTTGGTTCTCACCCCACACAGCCCCACATCCACCTGGGTAGAATGAAACCATGTCACAACTAATGACGTAGTACTATGGAGACTTCTCTGTGCCCTCACCGCCCCCCCTCTTTCTCTCATACACCTTCTTTCAATACAGTCATTTTTTTTAACCAAGGTATTTATTAGAAGTATTTGGAGCTAATTATAATACATGGAACACCAACAGTATAAACAGCAGCATTTTTTTTTCCTTCCTTGAACTCCAAAGATACTCATTTCACCCCCAAAGAACATGCCTTGCTTCTGCTAATCATTTTTTGTTTAGTTCCTCCATTGCTCCTGCTCCTGGTACCAAGTATAAGCCTTGAGTTTTGTGCATTTAGGTTGCAGGGTGGTTGAAAGTACAGAGGGCTGTGGACCCCCCACCCCCCCTTTCCTCAGCTGAGCTGACTTTCACCACAAGCTCCTACTCGCATGTATCGTTAGGGAAACAGGATTTAGCACTTCGTAGTCAGAATGACCACCCTGTTAATGAGGGGTACCAGCATCCCCTCCCAAAACCTCTTGTGTGTTCCTGATGTTTGACTCAAATAAGCTTCTTTGGAAAGTAGGGGAACATGAAACTAGGATTTAAGAGTTCATTTCTTCCATCATTCTGTGTTTCCATCTGCTTGTCCCATCAATTTCTGAGGCAAGTCTAAATCTACCAAATGTAGGCCCCACAATTCTAAAATAGTGCCTCTTAATCTTGGCTACCCACTACAATCATCTGGAAGATTTAATAAATGTGGATGCCTGGGTCCTACTTCCAGAGCTTCTGATTTAATTGGTTTAGAGAGTGTGGCTGGAACCTCTGGTTTTTATAAACTGGAAAACAGCAATCAATATGAAGTTCTTTTGTTTGTTTATTTCTATGTTTGTTTTGATCTCCAGGGCTATTTGCATTCACAAGGGAAAGGGATTTCAAAATCTGGTACTGCCCACCTATCTTATCACTTCAATTTTGTGTATTAATTAGATGTCAAGGAAAGGCTAGATCCTTTCCCATCTCCCTTTAGATGCTGTTTTCAGCTTCCACCCATTCACTCCTTCATTCCTTTCATGATGCGATTTAGATAATAGTCTCGACAAGGCAGGACTGTAGGGAGCTGGCTTTTGAATCTATGGATCCTAGGCTTTCGAGCTACTAGCATCAGGAGCAAGAGAGTTAAGCTCTTTGTGCTTCCACATCACATCTGCAAAAAGGGATTAATAGGCATGTTGTGAGGATTAAATTAAATTAGATATATTTTATGGAAATCAATATGTAATGGTTGCCTGACACACATGTGGATCTCAAAGAATATGTACTTCCATTCCTAAAATTGGTATTAATAGAAATGTTTAACAATTTTGGATTTCAAATGTTTTCTAAGGCAAAAAAAAAAAAAAAAAAGACATGATCTAATCTACCGTTTCCTTTTAGGCTTCTGTCATTTATCACAGACTGTTTACTTGACACAGCAAAACATCATATCATCCAATAATAGCTCAATTTTAGCTTCTCAATAGACCAATCATCATCCCTATTTGACAACCACATTTTACTCAGAAATGACATCAAAATGTAATATTTTTCTTGTCATGTTGAGCTATGCCTTGCTTACTGACACCTTCATATTCTCAGTATTCATTACCCTTTTACTTGCTTTCACCCTTTTGCTGTCAAATTGTGTAACTTTATTTATTTAATAATATGACAATGATGAAAGAAATATTACCATGGGCTTATGAGGTAATTGAAATGTCCATTACTGTCATCATTTTCATTTACATGACAGAGGCATCTTCCTTTGCATAAAGTTTTGCAGTGTTCATGTGTTTTGTTGAGCAAGTGTGCAGGTGTGTGTGTGTGTGTGTGTGTGTGTGTGTGTGTGTGTGTGTGTGTTCTGTTTTCCAAAATTAGTTTCCGAAGATCTTCACCAACTGTTATTTATTATATTCCAAAGATATTATTTTAAGTCAAGAGTCTACAAACCTGAAGTAAAATCTACTCTAATTTTAAGTAGTTCTAATTTAATTCACACAAACAGTGGCTATGCATTTAACATTACTTATATTCTAAAAAAGTTCTTTCAAAAATAAGTGCAATCTTTCTTGTTTGTAAAGATACAAGGACTGTCCAGATAGTATATAACATGTAAAATGAAAAACACAAGCATTTATGGCTGACTTTTTCTCTGGACAGCCCTTGTATATTTTGAAGGAGCTATTGGGTATGTGCTCTGACATATGTCTTCAACCTTTTCTAATAAAGGAAGTATACTTTTATAATAATTTTCTTTCTTTTCTTTTCTCTGTCCCACCAAGTTTTAGAAAGTTCTTATTCTTACCTTCCCAGAAACATCACTCCCACTCTGACCTGGGTCTTTGATTTCTCCCTCTCTTCTAGATCAGTCTAACCTGTTAAAACAAATTCCTAAAACCCTCCTTAGACCCCATATTCTCCTCTAACTGTCTAGGCCTTCCTTTTTAATTTCTTTATTAAAAAACTTTCATTGGTTAGTAAAAGTTACATAGGTGTCAGGATCCAATGTCACTCCAATAAATTTAACAATAAAAAAAACTTACAAAAAACAATTATTTTAAATAATTGGGAGAACACATTTGAGAAAAGAGTAAGTCTCAAAAAAATTTCATATAATACATGGAGTTCATAAATTATTTACAGAAATAATCATTAAAGTGTTTTAATGGCATTCATCTCTACTACTTCATAGTTTAATACAAGAGTTTAAACATTTTTAATACGTTTAAATTTATAGAAGATTTTTAAAGATGATACTAAGTTGTCTTTTATCTCCTTCACCCTGTTTCACTTTATGTTACTAGAATAGGTAACCACGGTCTACTTCACACCTAAAAAACTGACCATGTTACAGTACTAATAACTGAACTATAGGCTTTATTTGGATTTTACCAGTTTGCCCTTATTCTGTTTTGGGATCCAATCCAGATTGCCACATTATATTTACAGTTTTTGACTTTTTAATTATTATCTTACTTCACTTCAGATCTCAACCAAAAGATCACTCATTCTATCTTATAACTGTGTCTTTCTTTGATGATACTTTCCTGCTTTTCCTCTTATTTCTGGCAGTTTCTTTCTAACTTCCTGTTCTGGTTTCTACTCTAGTGTTTAAAGATTGAGATTATTTAGAGCATGGCCCTTGTTCCTCTACTTTACTGCTGTTCACTCCAGCCAGACATTTATTTAGTCAGTTTCAGGGTCTCAAGTACCATCGATATACTGGTAACTCCAATGCACATTTTTAATCTAGACTTCCTGTTAGAAGGCTTAGGCTCATAGATACAATTTAATATCTCTATTCTTCATATTAATGAAATCATAGTAGGTGTGTCTAGAAGCAGATTCATTATCTTCCCTCCACAAATTGCTCCTCTTCCAATGTCCCCTGCTCACTAGTTTATGCAAACTCATCTTTTTCCCTGACAGCACATAACTCAGGCCCATGTACTTACACATTCTGAATATTGTTCAAAAATGCACAGATTTCTTTATTTTCATTGCCACTGATTCAGGTCAGGTCACTGAGGTCTCTGGACTTCAGCATGTGCTCTAGCCTTTGTGGAAGAATGAAAGTTTTTCTCTCTGTTTAGAAATTAATCTTTTAGGATCACAGATTATTTTTTCTCAGAAGGACTGTAGGGACAAAGATAAGATGAAATATCTAAATTATGGTGACTGTGAAGTTTATTGTCCAAACAAGTACACTTCAGTGGAATGAGGAGCTATTAATAGTTATTTGAAGACTAAAGCCATAAACCAGGTGTTCATAGTCAGCCAGGGATGATGGTCACCCAGATTTTAATATTTTTTCACTGAAAAGTGAATATACTGACACTAATGAAGATGCAGACTTATAGAATTAAAGTAGTGACACTTTAGATGGTGAATGAAACACCCACACTGCTGTAATATGTGACGGTTGTCTGGAAAGTAGTTAGTCATGTAATGTGAAAAATGAAGGCACTTATGGCTGAACTTTTTTCTGGAAGCCCTTGTGTGTTACCACTCAAGACAATAAGTGTAATTTTTCTTTAACCAACAGGTACTAATCTGTATAATGCATATATGGTGAGTAAAAGTAATTTCTTTCACAAACATGTAGACCGAGTTGGCAGTGATTACAGCTGTGAAGTCAAAGCTTATACTTCATAGAAAATGCAAAACAAAACACACAAAAAAAGACTGGGTAGATAGAAATGAGATTCCCATAGGAAATCTGTCCAATAGACACTTCAGCTAGAAACTCATGTTTATGTTGACAAGGTACAGAGAGTATACAGAGATAATTTAAATTAACACCTGATGTAATTTGATTAATGCTCTTTATTCTTTGTCCCTTCATGGGAATGGCCATATCAGTATTCTTTAAAGTCAGAAGGAATAAATCAGTGTTGGCTGCCTCTTTGAACGGCAATTTTAACCTCTCTTTGCACCTTTATGTTTATTCTGTTGAGAGGAGAAGAAACATTTATCCTATTCACTTCAAAGGATGTTAGGAATATTTAACAGGATGATGTATGTATGAGTTCTTTGCCACTTTTAGGTGTTACTATAAGGGTTATTATACCAGCATCAAGGCAGGGCTTTCTTTTACTTATTCATAAAAGCGTAGGCTTGAGTCTACAGTTGGCTGTGTAAGGGTGTCCTGGTCCTGTGATGAAATGCAGGCAAGTCCTTGCTTCAGTCTTCCTCTGTAGCAGTGTTCTCTAAAGTCTGGGTGGAGCTTTAGATTCTGCACTGTCACTAATACAGTGGAAAAGTTGTGAATTGCTGTCTAATCCCTGAGCAAAACAAAACTTTCCTGCAGTCCTTATGACATGGCCTAACAATTGGAGGAGACCTGTGGGTTGTTTGGTATCAGCGCCTTGCAGAGCGTGTTTGTAGGTACAGGAAAGTGGCTGCACTGAGTTCTCTGTTCAAGGGAATGCTTAAGGTCAGAAAGCAAACCTAGAGGCAATGAGCTAGGATTGGTGCGTGGATAGAAATAGACCCCAAGTTCTTAAACCCAATGGTGGAAGGCACATGTAAATTTTCTTATGGCTTTGTGTGTGGGTTGGCTTCTCTACCTTGATGAAAACTTTCTAATTTTCAGAGTGTAGCAAAAGAAGGAGAATCTTGGCTCAATGTTCCATAAGGGACAGAGCTGCTTTCCTGTTCTTTAGTACCATGTTCAGCCTTCTACTCTCATGCAAGGTTAGCAATTATCATCTCTCATGTTCCCCAAACAGTCTCTTCTCTGACACTCATGTATGGCCAGAGGTGTGAAAATACTTTGGACGCGGGGGTTTTGGCAATTTTCTGGCAAAAATACACAGAAAGCTTAATTAGAAGGGGTGAGTGTCCTCCTCTCCTCCTCTCCTCCTCT